>APFE031752181.1:1046-23513 GCA_000404065.3 Pinus taeda | reverse complement strand
CTTTATTGCAGAGGTGTTGCCAATCATGAGTGGAGTTGATTGTACTTGTTTTACCTGCAAATATTCAAGAATTTTCCTGAGCCACACAATTTCTTTTGTTGCTTCAGCTGCTACCACGTATTCTTCTTCTATTGTGGAATCTACTGGAATTGATTGTTTGCGTGATCTGCAGGAGACAAATCCTAATCCAAGACTCATAGCATATCCTGAAGTAGATACCCCAGTTTCTTTGTCTCAATCAAAGTCCGAATCAGAGTATTCGATCAAGCTGAAGTCATCCACCTGTGTGTACTTGATTCCAAAGTCTTGAGTTCCCTTCAAGTACTTTAGAACTCTTTTTGCAGCAGACCAATGTCCCTCACATGGCTTTTGCATAAACCTAGAGAGGATTCCAACAACAAATTAAATGTCTGGTCTGGTAGTAGTTAGGTAGTTGGGACTTCCTACAAGCTGTCTATACTTTGTTGCATCCTCAAATTCCTTTCCTTCAATAGAGGTGATCTTTAAGTTTTGTTCCATTGGAGTAGTAAGAGGATTGCACTCTGTCATGCCAAACCTGTTCAACAAATCTCCAATGTATTTCTTTTGAGAAAGAAATATGGACTTTGGATGTTGGGTTACTTCAATGCCAAGATAATAATGAACATAGCCCAAATCAATCATTTCAAAACTTTTCCCCAATTCTTTCTTTATGGATGCAATATAGCTTTCATTGTTCCCTGTCATTAAAAGATTATCTACATATACCACAAGATAAAGTTGCATCATCAATATCAAAATGATTCAAGTTGAGTTTCAGAAGATGCTCAGTTACTTTTTCATACCAGGCTCGTGGTGCTTGTTTGAGGCCATACAAGGAATTTACAAGTTTGCATACTTTATGTTCATGTCCTTTCACAGCAAATCCTTAAGGCTGGGACATAAAAACATTCTCTTTTAGATCTCCATTCAAGAAGGCAGTTTTTACATCCATTTTATGGACTTTCCAACCGTTCTGAGCTGCTAGTGCAAAGAGTGTCCGGATGGTGGCCCATTTTGCTGTGGGGTCAAAAGTTTCCTCATAATTGACCCCTTCCTTCTGTGCAAAATCTTTTGCCACAAGCCTAGCTTTGTGCTTGTCAAGTGAGCCATCAACTTTGTACTTGTTCTTGTAGACCCACTTGCAGCCAATTGGTTTGGTTCCAAATGGAGGATCAACCAGCTTCCAAGTGTGGTTCTTTATGAGGGCATCATACTCCTTTTGCATTGCTTATTTCCATTCATTATGAGAAGCACCTTCTTTAAAGGAAGTTAGTTCAAAATCTATAGACAAGTTCAATTCACAATCATAAGAAACATCCATATCAACAGGTGAATTAGAGTCATCTACATCACCTCCATTTTGTCGGTTTGAATTTATGGTTCTTGTTTTTCCAATTTCATCAGGATGAACACTTTCAAGTGTCTTTGTAAGCCACTTTGGGGGACCTTTCTGAGATGGTCCAAGCTGCTCTGTTGATTGAGTTGGGAGTGAATCAAGATTGAGTCTCCCAATTCTATCAATTACATCACTTAAAGCATCATCCATTGTTGGAGTTTTAGTGGGGGGAGAGTATTCTTCAGAAGAAGATTCCACGTGTTGATCTAGAATAGGAATCCACCCTTCAAGATGTGGAATCTGATTATCAAATTCTTGAAATGATTTTGTTTTTGTGAATCTATCCAAGCGATCAAGTTACCGCTCAACAACATTGTCATATTTGGATGATTCAAGAAAAATTACATCTCTAGATACAACAAACTTTTTATTTACTTCATCATAGAGGTGGTATGCTTTGGAGGTGTTTGAATACCCCAGGAAGATACACTTACGACTTCTAGCACCAAGTTTGTTTCTATGTACCTTTGGTATCAAAGCATAATAGGTGGAACCAAAGATCCTGAGATGTTTTACCGAAGGAACATGTCCATACCACATAAGGAGTCTTGTTTCTTATAGCATTAGTTGGACATCTATTCTCTATATATGCAGCACATAGAACAGCATCAGCCCAAAACATTGTCCTTACATTTTTGAAGAAAAGCATGGATCGTACCATATTCAAGATTGTTCTATTCATTCCTTCAGCTACACCATTCTGTTGGGGATTATAAGGCATAGTTGTTTGATGTTTGATCCCATGTTGGCGAAGATAGTTTTCAAATTCATTTGATGTATATTATTTTCCATTATCAGTGTGAATAGACCCAATATTAGATTGTGCATCATTTTCAATCCATTTATGAAAATTCTTGAATGTTTGGAAAGCATCAGACTTGTTCTTCAATAGATAAACCTAGCACATTCTGGTGTAGTCATCAATAAATGTCATGATATATTTATTTCCATTTGTAGAAGAAACAGGCATTGGACCACATAAATCTGAATGAATGAGTTCAAGTTCCTATGTGCTCTTGAATGTGAATCATGAAAAGACTGTTTGCTATGCTTTCCTAGAATGCAAGCATCACATTGCTTAAGTTTTCTAGGAATTGTAGGCAAACCAGCAACACTATTTTTCTTCAATAAGCGGAGACTTTCATAGTTTAAATGTCCAAATCGAGCATGCCATAAAAACTTGATGGAAGTGTACCTTCTTCATGATGAGAATTGTATGAGAAATGTTGTGCACGAGCAGAGGTTCCTTGCAGCGTGAGAAGCCTTTCTTCTTCTATTCCCCTCATGACAAGTGAGTGGTCAGATGCTTTTCTTACCTCAAGCTTGCCATCAAACATATGAATGGAGTGACCTTGCTGGCGGATGTGGACCAAGGACAACAAGTTTCTCTTGAGCTGTGGGAGATATAGAACACGATCCAGAAGAAAGTCTGAAAGACCAGGCCGTTTAAGCCTGATTGTGCCAAGCCCTGATGGCTTGATTTTTGACTGATCTGCAAAGTATACTACTCCATCAACATTGTCAGTGAAATCTTCAAAATAATCTTTTCTATGAGTCATGTGACAGGTTGCTCCTGAATCAAGCAACCAATCATTTTTCCAAGAAGAAAGTGAAGCATTAAACAAATCTTCATTTACTCCAATGTTACATTGTGCCTCAACATAGTGAGCGGATTCAGGTGCTTTACCTTTGTCTGTATCATTAGTTTTACCTTTCTTTTGGTTTCTTCTCTGCTCAATTTGTCCCATGGTAGCTTGCATGTGGATGCATCATGTGATCCATTTCTTTTGCAGTGAATACAGTGCAAATATGCCTTTTATCCTTGAGAATGTTTGCCCCCCCTGCCTCTGAAATATCTTCCTCTTCCTCTTCGTCCACCTCTTCCTCTTGTAGAGTCTTGAGCATGATGTTTTTCTTTATGAGCAAGGCACACAGTCTCTTCAGAAGACTCAGGGATTGTCTTCTTTCCAAAAGCTTTTTCTCTTTCAGCAAACTTTTTCACAAGAGTGTCAAAGGTCACATCTTTGAGATTTCCATTTGCTTGCAAAGACTCAAGATAGTTGGAGTAAGTAGGATAAAGTTCCTTGAGAAAAGTGATAAGAGGAATATCCAATTCAACCTTAGTGGACTTGATATCATGCATTATAGACTTTATTTCAGATGCAAGAGCAAGAGGATCATTACTTTGCAGTTCAAGAGTGAAGAGTTTAATCATGAGTTGGACGACTTCAAGTGCAAAATGTGAGTCATAGAGTTCTTTCAGCTTTTGTAAAGCTTCAAAGGCAGTTGAATATGATGAAATATGGAAACTGACCTCTTTATTTATAGATGCTGCAATTAATGCATAAGCTTTGCTGTTCTTGTTTTCCCAAATGGCGAGCTCTTTGTCTGAGGTAGGCTTTTCTGGGTCACTGTCTCCTTCTCCAACACACACTCCTTTCCACAACTCATTGAAGATGAGGGTGTGTTGTATCATCCGGGAACAATCAAGATAGTTCTCCTTGCCAGTGAGAACTATTCCTACCATAGAGATGATTGAATGCATTCTGTGAAAAAAAACTTCTGCTGATATGCAGTGAAATTGTACTCAAAAGGGGAAAAATACTTTATGCACTATGTTTTCTTCAAATCCCTCCAATGCTTATAAAAAATCCTCATATAATATATCCAACATATAACTGGACCATTCTATAAACACAATCAATAAAACAGTGTTAACATTCCACAATGTACGGTATTTCAACAAGCTCACAACAGTGCATATTCCATATATACACCCCTTCAATGCATTCAACAATGAGCCCCTTCAACAATGAGAGCAGGTGCAAGAGCGGATTGGTATGGACAAAGTAGTTTCAAGATTTATGAATGGTGAATGAAATGCATGTTGCATAACCCCTCACGCAACTGGAATTAATCCATCGAAACTGGCATTGATCCATTTGTACATGGCATAATGAAAATTTTCGAGGTCCATCCAACATTCAACATTGGGTTCGATGAAGCCGAGTATAACACTCACAACAAAAGGTATGGAGAAACCAATTTACTGATATTGCAAGTTAAGAGTGGCAACGGTAGCTTTGGTACCTTCATATGGAAGCAACGCAGCGTGGGAGGAGTAGTTTACCGCACCATCATTTGCAATGCAGTGCAAAATACCACACGATACCCGGTGTTGTAGAAGGCAACAACATTGTATCACCTGCGTTCAATGTGGAGTCAAATGTGTATGAGCCAAGCTTTCACCATGGAGGAGGCTGAGGGTGCTGTAGAAGGCAGCGTTCAACAAGGAGAAGCATTGAAGGCAGTGATATACAACATCGGCGTTTACCATTACCCAAAACTGCCAAAATTCAACATTCACTAATCATGTTCAACACACCACTTAGTGTTGAACGCAGAGAATATAAAACGCATACATAATTCAACAGTCTATCCAAACACACAAATGGATAGTTCAAAAAAATTGTAACGCACTGAGGGTAGATAGAGGATGTAGCGCAAAAATTTGGGACAATATTACATAGATTTTACAGATATGACAGTCTACAAAAATGTAGAATAGAGGCAGGAAGGAGTTACATGATAGAAGAAAACTAAAAATAGGGTTGGCTCTGATACCATGTCAGGCCAGGAGTAACTCTAGTTTGGCAGAAAAATTGATTGATTTCATTCCATAGGTAACCCATTATTATATACAATAGGGAGTGATTGTTCAGTTCATCTCCCAATGACTGTTCACCTTCCCAATTTATTTTATTTACATAAAATTCCCAATCATGAAGATTAGGTGTCAACACATCATACAATGATCCTTCTATAAAAAGATCAACCCATGATCACTTTTTGTTTCAAAGGGAAAACTCTCAATTAACAATGCTCCAATACAATAATATTTCAATGCATGATTCATAAGGAGGATTTCGTCATCATTTATTGCTAGCTAGAAAACTTTGACCATAACCAATTGTTGACTACCTAGTAGGTATTCTTTAGTGAGGATACATTTCATTTATTCAATGCTAACTACTTAATGGGACTTTTTTCATGATAAAAAAACCTTTTGTTAAAAAGGGATTAATATACATGTTTCTAGCTAAGACATTTCTATTCATCTCTAGTTGCCTTCCATTCTACAGAAAAATCAATATTGTTATCCTTTGATACATCTTCCTCTCTCTTAGTGCAACATTTTCAAAAGATACTTTTTAATACATATTAAAAAACTTTTCAGCATATGTTGTTGAAGGGAAAAAATGTGATGAAAATTAAAGGTGTAGTGAGGATTGATCATAAGTGAAATTCTGTGGATTCACATTCCTATCCATCTGCAAATTCTAAAATGATCATTATGCCCATTAGGAGCTCCAGAGTTTTTTTGGATAGGGCATCTATTTTTTTTTTCAATTCCCTAATAACATGAGTAAAGGAAGTCCACTCAAAGGAGTGCAAAGCATCTTGGATTTCAATCAGTGACTAAAAATAGACATTTTGAATAGAAATGTTTTTTTTCCCGACCAGTAACTAGTTGGAGTCCCCCAAAACTTGTAGTTTCCTAATATTTTCCATATAAGTGATGGATAAAAGAGTACACAGAGCAATGAATTCCCATATGTTATTTAACCTCCCCTGTGGAGAGTATTTGACCTGAATGTGTTTTGATTGATTGAGATGTATTACCACAAACTAATGGGTGGCCATTAAAAAACCCCAAGGGACACCTATATCCAAAGTAGGCATAACGAGAAGCCTTATCCTTTTTCACTTTCATTCAATTACAAACCCAATGCAAAGCTTGATGATCAAACTATCAGATACTTCACTTCAAATGTCCCAAGATTTGAATACATTGGAATTTATAACCCACTAAATACCATAGATTAGAATGCAAGGGAATCCTTTGAATGATGTTATATATTTGTCATTTTTCCAAGACTTGAAACAATCCACTAGATCGGGTTGAGACCAAGTGGCGTTAGATCCTAGCTTGGAAACCATCTTCTTGCAAAGATACATTATGTACATATAGTATATGAAAGATGGGAGATGGATTGTTCATAGGATTTGAAAAGTGAGCATCTTCTAGGGCCAGCCTATTCCCTCTTTATATCGTTGAAATCCAACCAAAGATATACTTTTTCCTCTCTGTCACCATTTTGTTTCACCTACATGTAGAGATTCTACTTTAGAGGAATATCCTAGTTTGACTTCAAATTAGCCATTTTTAGTGTTTTTTTCTCCAAATCAAGTCATCTTCTATGTCCTATTTTAGTCTGGTAAAATTTGTTATAAGTAAACCATATAGGAATCCCATTAAATTTCTTCTTACCTAAAAAAATCTATATTTCTACAAGATTTACAATCAGCACAACCCCACAACTAGGGGATTGGGCCTTAGCATCAATAGTTTTGAATAAACCAAAGAGTTGTAACTAATTTTTTTTTGGGGGGGGAATAGATGAAATTTGTAGCGCCAAGCCAAGGATGTTGGACTAACTTCACTTTTGAACCTTTCCAAATGCATTAGGCAATCCAAGAACCAATGAGGGGGAAATCTAGATACAAATGTTTCTCAACATGGATTTTTTTTTAGATTTATGTGGCTAAAGGAAATAGTCTACAAAATACATGGAGGGAGGATATTTTGACTTCAAATAATTACCCAAGAAGGAAAATTTGTGGACCATATGGAAGACACTATGTGTTCCTAGTTCTTTGTTGAAGAAGTGTATATATCTCGACTCCTCCTAGTATTTTTAGTAACACTAATTTATCCCATTTAACTAGAGGAAGGCCTTTAGATTGTTTCAATCCAACCCAAATGAAATAAAAATTATTTTTCTATATTTTCATTAGAATACCTTAAGGGACATACAAAATCAATGACTAATAGATCAACATACTTTTGAGAACAAATTTGAGAAGGTTGAGGAAGCCACCTATGGGGAGGAACAATTTACCCAAAAGGAGATGTGGGATTTGATTTTTTTTTTTTTTTTTAAGAGTCATAGCCAATCCCAAAACTTGTAGTTATTTGGAATAAGAAACATGACAAGATATTTGAAGCCATCCTCCATATGCTTTTGTTGGAGGTAATTGTGGCCACTTGAGTACAAATTCATTCAGGAATGCCATGTGAAATGTGACATGATTTTTTGGTGATGATTAGGATCCAAATTATTGTGCAAAAGAGACCCAAAAATTATTTTAAGGCTATAAGGTCCCTCAAGGAATTGAGAGAGAACATAAGGATGTCATACACAAAAATTATATGAGATAGGAGTTAATTATTAGATACTTTGATGCCATTTAGGACTCCTCTTAACTTTGTTTCGACAAATAATTTGTTGAGGGCCTTAGAACCTAGTAGAAAAGTAGTGGGGAGAGTGGAAAAGCTTTTTGGAGACCACACGAAGATTTAAATAAAGGGGATGATGCTCAATTTATGAGAGCTGCAAAGGAGGTGGATTCTAAGCATCCCATAATCCAATTGATAGATTTAAGTCCCATTCATATTTGTAGTAAAACCAACCTTGATAAATTCCAACTTATTCAATCAAAGTATTTAGTTAAATCCATCTTGAGCACAACATAAGGACAATTCAAATATTTTGTGGACTAAATTTCCTCCTAATCTAATAAAATTTCATCATGGCTTTATTGACTATGTATGAATTTGAATTGTTTATCAAATATAATTTCACTAGATATCAACTTGATCTAACGTGTTATGATCTTTGAGATCATTTTATATATACTACCACAATACGAAATTGGTTCAAAGTCATTAAAAGACACCCCATCTTCCTCTTAAGGAGTGAGAGCAAGAAATGTGGAGTTTGGGGATCCTAAATTTTTTCTAGAGTGTTGGGATTCCATGACAACTTTTAATATGTCATCTTTGAGAAAATTGAAGAAATAAATATAGAATTCAATTTGATCCATTAGCAAGGATTTTATCCTCTTACATGTAGAAAATGGCTACCTTAACCTCATTTTATGTTACCTCTTCTTCTAGGGCTAGTCCATATCTTCATTGATCACCTGAGATAAAAGAGCAATAACCTTTAGAATTTCTTAAATGGGACACCTAGTTGGATCTTTGTGCAAGGATTCAAAACTCCTCCTTCCTTTGTTTTCTTTGTCTTTGAAGGAGTGCAAAAAAAGCCAACTATACGTTGGATTTCAATATGGACTTAAGGTTCTTATTATGGGAGGCATATTGATGAAAAAAATTGTGTTATTATCCCCATATTTGATCCAAATATATCTACTCTTAAATATCCATTCGACTTCTTTATTTTCAAGGTGGGATTGACTTTATAATTAAAGGGAACAAATTTTAGATATATAGTGATTAGAGAAGACCCCATATGTGTTTGAACCATAAAGGGATTTGATTATTTGCTCTGGTTGAATAAGTTTTTCAAGTGGTTTTTTCTAACCATAGGGACCAATGTTTTATAGTTATCTTCAACCTATAAATATTCTCAAAAAGAATTTACATGAATGAGATAGTGATAGGGGGTTCTAAATGCATCCACGTATCCTCAACTAATTTCATGAAATAGTTTTTTTGGAACCATGAATGGTTTTATTTTAGAGGAAGAGGAGGCTTCTCCTTATAGAAAACCATGTAGAGAATAGTTGAAATATGATCATATATCCCGCATGAGGATACCCAAGACTTGGAGGAGATTAGAGAGATAAGAATATTATCCAACATAGGGAAAAAAAATTAAGTCTTTTTGAGATAGCTTCGTCATTTGTGTAGAAATTCCACTAAGTCGGGGTAGCCTTTGTAAAATCTAGATTAGCTAGGTGAAAATTTTCTAGAAGCACCAAGAAGAAACCACTCATAGGGTCTGAGTGAAGATATGTATCCCAAACCTATCGAAGGGAGAGGGTGAAATTTAAGTCAATGCCTAGAATAAGGTTAGGGATCAATATGGCCCCTGAGGTAGTGAGGCTTTCCTAAAATGGAATTTTATGTACATAACATCCATATACATTTAGTATTGTAACGAAAATTCCAAGTTCCTTAGCTTCCATGTGTATTGAATGTAGAAGTTCCTTGTACTTTCAAACTATAGATTGTAATATGCTAAAACAATTGACTTGAATCTACTCCACTCATCAGTAGAAACCATAAATGATCAATGAAATCACGAATCATAAAAGAGAAGAATTAAATCACAAATAACACAATAATTTTATGGGGAAAGACACAACTAAAAACCTATGTTATATGTATATTGCATTAATAAAAAAATATGAGAAGATTACAATGCTTGGCTTAATCCCAAGAAACCTTTGCACTATCTCAATCCATCTTACTTCGAAAACAAGCTCCATCCCATACTCAGCCAAATATTCTTCCTTCCAAGCTCTTATTTCCTCACGCAGTTTCCTAGGGAATTAACCCATATTTAATTGGGAAAATCCTCATCCATAACTGCAAAATCCGTCATAGGCCTTCCTCTAATTGCATGCACCACATGTACAATTCAGATGATTATACAACTGATAGTACACTATCCCTGAACTCCAATCTCAACTGGATATTTCTCTTATCTGACATGCATGAGTTAATTATGAGTGAATCTTTAGTTTACTGGTTGAGAAGTGTTGGTTACACCCCACTACTGGATCTCCCACTAATTCCTCCTTCAATTATAACTAGTGTAACTAAATTTAACTTAGTTAAACTAAATTAAATAATTACAACTCAAAAGAACTCAACTCAAGCCCATAAAATTTAGGAACCACTCTACGTGACTCTATATAGACTCCCAAATTGAATTAACTAATCCAACTAAGTGAAATTAAATTAGTTAACTATTACAAGTTCCTATGAGAATTAGAATTACAATTTAATTCCTAATTTAATTCAAGGACAAAATTAAATTAGGATTTCCTTGTTGCATTTTTCAACACTCCCTCTCAACAAGAAAGGGATTATTTGCTACCCCGATCCTTGATGATGGGCTAAGCCAATAATACCCACATTATGCAATTAAAATTGCATGTCATTGGTCCCAGGCCTTAATCACCTGATCCATGGCGAAAATCTTCTTAAACCAAGATTTAAAGTTCTTAATTTAGTTTTATGCAGAAACATTATATTTGACTATTCAATTTCCTAAAACTTCATTAACCTTTCTAGCAAAACTTTATTCCACCCTCATAAACTTTGGTTAATTCTATACCCCGTGCATATTAACCAAACCCCACTCTTAACTTTGGTTATATGCGAACTTAAGCCATAAAACCTTTATCCACTTTATTTCTATTATAATTCTTATATAATATAAATACACATAAAAAACATGTAAGCCTTACCTTTCTACCATTGCACGACCTTGACAGATATTTCGATGCTCACCTTTATTGGTTCAATCCTCCACCATTGGTTTCACTCCATTAGATCAACGACTGTCACGTCATATCACCACTTAAACTCATTCATTTGTCGGAACTCAAATCACTTAACTCACATTGATAAACTTCTCGAGTGCGCTCTTTCCCAAGCCTCATTGATTCAATCTCCATTATTGATCTTACCATTCAATCCAACGATTGTTGGTCTACCTAATCAACAAACCTAATCGGTGATTCTCCACCGTTGATCAAAACCCATTTGATCCAACAGTTAACAACGATATCAGGTGAGCCACTTGCACAAGGATTGCCCACCCGATAAAGTGGTTTTATCTCTCCTACGGCATGCTACGTGTCGATTTCTAAGTGGAATCGGGTGACCAACCCAAATTACCACTTACCACTTTTTCTCCATCCGATAAACAACTTCCTCTTATAAACCCGCCTTTCTTCCTTGACTAACGCATGAGCTTATTGGCGCGTCATGACCATAGATCTTTTCCCATTAGACTGTTACGACGGCTCCTCTAGATTCCTCTTCCACTAACACTTAACTTAATCTCCGCCGTTCATCTTCTTGACTCCATTCTATGTGACTTAATCCAAGCCACTTATCGCAAAAAATCTCATCCGTTGAGCTAGCTGATCCAACGGCTCCTGTGCATGTTTACTTCATTTCTTCGACCTTCTATTTACTTCATTTTTACATGGTTTCAGTTTACTTTAGGATTTTTGGTTTTTGGTTGTTCTGCAACACAAATCCCTCTTGATTTAACTTCGCATGCTCTTAACACAGTCACTCCTGAATCTCAACTGTGATCCTTCAAATGGATTCCAGCGATCCAATATGATCCTTCATATCATTTCTTCTCTTTTTTATGCTCGAACTCCACCTACAACCTCTGTTACATAAAACTTACTCTAGATCACACACAAATCATAACTAAATTACTCCATACACACACATAAACTCAGAATTGAGTTGTTTGTATTAATAAACAGGTATTTACACAGGAACTCTCTCCTTGGCTTGATCTTCTGTATCTGTGGCCTCCATTTTCCTTATTGCCTATAAGCTTGCAATCAAACCTCTAACTAGCTAACCAACTAAATATCTAACTTGACTAACTTTTCCTCTGCCTTTTTGGCTTACACTTATACAAAAGGATTATATAACCAATTCCTGCTTTAGATTCATAAACTTCTCAACAAAATCCTAAAATATCATCTTTATCCCTAAGGATCCTCTTTAATCCAAAAATCATGAAACCAACTCCAAATCTAAGATTTACAATTGATTCTCAAATCTTTCAACTATCCTAAATCTCTCATGTTCTCCATCGTTCGAGAACATTTACAAATATGCCTCACAATACTTAATTAATTCATATTCTCATTAAAATCATTCAAAAGCCTAAGTAATTACATTAATTAACACTTAGGAAACCAACTTCCTTAAAACACAAGACCCCCCCTGTGTCTACTAAAATACAATGATTCTTTTGAGCTGAATGCTCCCGCGTCAGATTCCCAAAGTAGAAAACATTCATGATCTCTTGATCATGTGTCTTCATATGTTGATAGAAAGTCTCCAAGGTCCCAAAATTTAGTTTGTAGATGTCTGAATGCTCTACAACTTTGTTGCTATTGTATGTCTGTTGTCTTCCATTTCATCTTCCTCTCCTTGTCAATCAAGTTCAAGTTCTGATTGATCATTCTTCCTGCTGTTGTCAATCTCCTCCATATGGACTGTTTCATCGTCAACTACCATAATTCTTCAATCTCCATCTCCAACACATCCTTGGGCTGGTAGATACTTTTCCACTTAATGTTACCTCTTTCTCTTTGTTTTTGGTTGTTGTTTTTGTTCACTAACTCTTCAAACTGTTGTTCTTCTCTTTGAAGTTGTTGAATTCTTACTCTTACTCTTTTTTCCGCTTATTCTTACTTTTTCTCCTATGCTTACTTTTTCTTCCTTCCTTTCATCCTTACCCTCTTTCATGATTATCTCTTTCTGCATTGAATCCTGACTTTCCAGCATTCTCTCCAGCAATTGAACATCTCTGTTCCATGGATTAAATTCTTTCACAAAATCCTCTTCTACCATCTTTACTTGGCTACTCATTTGTGCCAAATTTCCTCCAGCATCTGCAACTAAACCTACACTCACAAAACAATTATTAAAATAAAAAACATAAGGCCTCAATGCCTCTTCTTCCTTTGGAAAGACTTCAATATGCTGCTTTTATTTCTCCTCTTCTATCAGCACATTAGTATGCTGACTCAACCTCTTTAAAGAATTCTCTAATGTACTCTCAAGACTAACAGTTAATCTCCCCTCCACGTCATCTTCTCTAATGATGTCTTTCTGCTCTCGTCTACTATAGTGAACTCCTTCCTCTGCAATCACACTGTCATACTTTGAATTTTCCAACAAATACTCCAACAATTCAATTTATCTGTGACACTTTATAAGTAATTCATCATTACTTATGATTCCTGCATTTATACACAAATGATCAGTTTGAAAATTACAAGGTTAAATAGTCTCAACTGTTGCTTCACATATTAGTTCTTCAGATTGAATTTCATCTCCTTTACAATAAATTTTTCTTGTGTTGTCACAACTTCAAACATCAATTTATTACGAAATTCTTTCTTCTGCAATAATTCACTGCTTTTCTCATTCAAGAGACATTCTCCATCATTCTTTACCTCAGATTTTTTTATCTTTTGAAAGATACTCTTCTATACTTTTGACAACTTCAAAAGATTTCTCATCCTCTGCAAAACCTGTAATCACATAAAAATTATCAGATTCAACAATATAAGGTTTTACATTCTCCTGCTGGTCTTCATTTGTTCAAAACTTTAGAAAATCATCAATAATTCGTTCTTCTTCACCCAGAAATTCACCCTGATCTGCTTCACAAATGGAAAATTCCATTTCCAACTCATCCTCTCTGAGTTTTTCCATCAACCACTTTACTTGCCTCTAATGTAGCCTTCTCTGTAACTTAGACTACCTCACTGCCTTTTTCTTCAAGACCCAACCTAGTCTTTGGTTTTCCTCAAGTATCATCCTTAATACATTGGGTTGTTCTTTCATCTCAGCAATCTCTTTGTCAATTTCCTCTTGACTCATTCTCTTGCCATTTTCCTTGGCATCCTCCTTCTTCACCTTTCTTTTGTTGTGGGTTTCCTCATAACCTCTACTATGACTATCAGTAGTCATCTTCTCCTTCTCTATCTTCATGAGCTCCTTACTCACTTACTATGAGCTGCATTAAAGCCTCTGTAATAGAAAGTCCTCCTTGTTGCCACTTACCTCACCAAGATTTCCTCTATACTTGGTATTTTGGCAAGCACTTGGTTCTCTATCTTTGGAACCTCTTTTGAGCACTTCCCTCTGCTCCTTCTAGGCTTCAACTCATCCGCACCTTTTAAGAACAAAACTTTCCTCTTTATCCAACCTCTGTTGGAATTGCTCAAGGTTCTGCTACATTCTGCTTTCATTTAGAAACTTTTACCAGCTTCTTTTATCCCTTAGCAGTTCTACCCACATCCTCCATGGAATTTCCTTTGTGAGCTGCAACAATACCTCTGCAGTAACAAGTCTCCTTCTTCCTACATATGCCTCACTAAGCTTCTCTCCTCTGAGCTCATTCTTTTGGTGTCTCTCTGGTTCTTTCCTCTAGAACCAATTGAGCACTCCTTGCTCTAGGTTGTTGCAATCTTATCACCTTCTTATGTTGCTACCTTTGCATCAATATAAATATCACAAACTCTCCAATCTTCAAATCAAATTAAAACAAAACATATCATCTCACCTTCAAGATCTCTGCATGATCTTGTTCTACCATTCACCTGCAATTTGAATGTATTTTCCTCTGTTTCCTTGCATTTACAAGTTCTGCTACACATTATCTCTATGTGCCTATTATTTGTCAGATTAGATTTTGATCTCCTCTTGCTTGCATACACATCTTAAAACATAACTTTGTTCTAAATTTTCTCAAAGAAATTTTCACACAGAATTTCTTTGTGCTGCTTTGATACCAAAGGTTTCAACCACAATTCTACTCTAATACCAAATGATGTCGCGTTAAGTCGACAATACCCACATTATGCAAATAAAATTACATGTCACTGGTCCCAGACCTTAATCACCTGATCCATGGTGAAAATATTATTAAACCAAGGTTTAATGTTCTTAATTTAGTTTTATGCGGAAACATTATATTTGAATATTCAATAGTCTAAACCTTCATTAAATTTTCCAGCGAAACTTTATTTCACCCTCATAAACTTTGGTTAATTCTATAGCCCGTGCATATTAACCGAACCCCACTCTTAACTTTGGTTATTTGCAAACTTAACCCATAAAACCTTTATACACTTTATTTCTATTATAATTCTTATAAAATAGAAATACACATAAAACACACGTAAGCCTTACCTTTCCACCATTCCACTACCTTGACACATATTTTGATGCTCACCTTTATCAGTTCAATCCTCCACCATTGATTTCACTCCATCAGATCAATGACTGTCACATCATATCACCACTTAAACTCATTCATCCACCGGAACTCAAATCACTTAACTCACATTGATAAAATTCTCGAGTCCACTCTTTCCCAAGCTGTATCACTTCAATCTCCACTGTTGATCTTACGATTCCATCTGACGGTTGTTGGTCCACCCGAACAACAAACCTAATCAATGATCCTCCACCATTGATCAAACCCCATTTGATCCAACGGTTAACAACAATATCAGGTGAGCCACTTGCACAGGGATTACCCATCCGATAAAGTGGTTTTCTCCCTCCTGCGGCGTGCTACGTGTCGATTGCTAAACGGAATTAGGTGACCAACCCGATTTACCACTTACCACTTTTTCTCAATTCGATAAATAGCTTCTGCTTGTAAACCCGCCTTTCTTCCTTGACTAATGCATGAGCTTATTGGCACACGATGACCATAGATCTTCACCCATCAGATGGCTATGACGACTCCTCTGGATTCCTCTTTTGCTAACACTTAACTTAATCTCTGTCATTCATATTCTTGACTCCATTCTACGCGACTTAATATTGGCCACTTATCGCAAAAAATCATTTTCATTGATCTAGCTGATCCAATGGGTCCTGTGCACATTTACTTCATTTCTTCGTCCTTCTATTTACTTCGTTTTTACATGATTTTGGTTTACTTCAAGGTTTCTGGTTTTTGGTTGTTCTACAACACAACTCCCTCTTGATTTAACTCTGCATGCTCTTAGCACAGTCACTCCTGAATCTCGATTGTGATCCTTCGAATGGATTCAAGCGCTCCAATATGATCCTTCATATCACTTATTCTCTGTGTTATACTCGAACTCCACCTGCAACCTCTATTACACAGAACTTACTCTAGTTCACACACAGATCATAACTAAATTACTCATAAACACACATAAACTTAGAATCGAGTTGTTTGTATTAATAAGTAGGTATTTACACGAGAACTCTCTCCTTCGCCTGATCTTCTGTATCAGTGGCTGTTGTTTTCCTAACTACTCGTAGGCTTATAATCAAACCTCTAACTAGCTAACTATCTAACTTGACTAACTTTTCCTCTGCTTTTTGGCTTACATTTATACAGAAGGATTCTATAACCAATTCCTAGTTTAGATCCATAAACTTCTCAACAAAATCCTAAAATCTCATCTTTATCCCTAAGGATCCTCTTTAATCCACAAATCATGAAACCAACTCCTAATCTAAGATTTACAACTGATTCTCAAATCTTTCAACTATCCTAAATCTCTCATGTTCTCCATCATCCGAGAACATTTACAAATATGCCTCACAATACTTAATTAATTCCTATTCTCATTAAAATCACTCAAAAGCCTAAGTAATTACATTAATTTAACACTTAGGAAACCAACTTCCTTAAAACACAAGGCTCCCCTATGTCTACTAAAATAAAATGATTCTTCTGAGCTGAATGCTCATGCATCATCCTTCCTCTGTGAAACTCGAATTTGCATCTTGACAATGCCTTTGTCCAAATATATGCATCCTCCTCCTGTACAGGAATATATTCCAACAACATGATTCTCCTCTACACACAAACTCATAGGTTGTGATACCAGATGTCGATATGCTTGGACCGATCATGAAAAATTGGATTCTTAGATAGTTTGATACAACTTTGATTCTCATAGTAAATCATGGTAGGATCCATCAACTGACCAAATAACCCGACAAGGATCTTCCTCATCCAGATAGCCTCACAAGTTGCTTGATTAGCAACCATGCACTCTGCTTCTGTTGAACTGAGTGCAACTGATCTCTGCAAGAAAATAATGTTGACCCAATATTGAAGATTCCCATTGATGTGCTCTTCATGTTGGATGGACTCCCTACCCAATCTACATTTGTGAAGCCTTGAAGCTTCAATCCATCTGTCCATCTATACCAAACACCAAATTGAGTGGTGCCTCTGAGGTATCTCAACACATGTTTAGTTGTCTTCCAATAAAGTTTGGTTGGCTTGACTATTATGGTTAACCACAAAACACGTCTGATCATGCGTTCAAAAAATACATAAGTGAGCCCACAAGTTGTCTATAAATAGTAGCCTCCACTACTTCACCTCAAGTAACATCTTCCTTCCTCCAATTTCCTGCTAGAGAATTATCCATGGGTTTGCTTCTCTCCATGTGGAACTTCTTCAGTATCTCATTGGCATACTTGCCCCGAGAGACAAACAGTTCCCCATCTCCTTACCATACTTCCATACCAATAATTTAATGCATGAGTCCCAGGCCCTTCATCTCAAATTCTCTTGCAATATTTTATTATCTTCTCATCACCTGTTACAATAAAATCATTGACATATATTACTATAATCAACAATTTACCTTCAATGACAATATGGTAAAGGTTTGGATCTGCTTCACTTTTAGTGAAGCCCAGCCCGGTGAAGTAGTTGTCAATCTTGGTGTACTAAGCATGAGGTGCTTCTTTCAGTCCATACAACGCTGGATTGATTATACATACATGTGACTCTCTGTTGAAAGTCTCAAATCCTTTTAGTTGCTTAATATACACCTCTTCCTCAATCATGTCGTTGAGGAATGTTGTCTTCACATCCATATAATGTATCTTCCATCCCATCTACGATGACAGTGCTAGAATAGATCTTATTTAAGAGTACCTTGCTACTGAATCAAATATCTCCTCATAATCAATTCCCTCCACCTGAGAGAACCCTTTGACCACAATCTAGCCTTATGTTTCTCCACACTCCCATATGCTACTTTCTTTACCTTGTAAACCCATTTTAACTCACCACTTCCTTGTCTGCTAGTCTTGGGAACACTTCCCAAACATTGTTTATGATAATGGAGTCATACTCCTCAACCATGGCATCAACCCATACTGGTTATTGTACTGCTTCCTCAAATGAGGATGGCTCAACCTCTATAATCTCACTCATCATAGCGATGTAGCTTGTGTACCAATCTGGTGACCTCCTTTGACTACGCTGTGATGTGGGTGCTCCCACATTCTCTCTAACATCATGCATCAATGTGTCAACCTCTCTAGTGTGCTTCCTTCCATCTTTGGAACTCTCTACAGAGTGGGTGCTTCCACTCTCTTCTCCTCTACATGTGGCTTCTCCACATAATCATGAGGTTCCTCCTTTGGAGCTAAAAGCTCCTCATTAGCATCTAACTGAAGCTCCATCTGAAGGGAACATATCATGGCCTTCTCTTCATCGAACTTCACATATTTATGAACCACTTTCATCCTATTGGATGGTAGGTACACTCGATAGTTGTGAGGTGTATCAGTGTAATCCACAAATATGACCAACTCAGTTGTTGGCTCTATCATTTTCCATGCATCCTTGGTAACATGACAACAAACTAACGAACCAAATATCTTGAAGTTTGCCACATATGGTTTCTTACCTAAAAAAGCTTCTTCTGGTGTACTCATCCTGAGAATTCGATGAGGGCTTATGTTCTACAAATAAACAGTTTTATTGCATGCTTCATCCCAAAGGTGCAACTAGAGGCCCTGATCATGTAACATCACTCATGCCTCTTCCATAATATTTTTTTTCTTCCTTTCAGCCACCCCATTCTGTTGTGGGTCATGAGGTGCTATTAATTCCCATCGAATGCCTTCTGATTCACAGAAGTTCTTGAATTCATTCAACACATATTCTCCACTATTATTGCTTCCAAGAGCTTTAACTTTCCTTCTAGTATCTTTCTCAACAAGTGCTTTAAATTCACAAAATTTAGTGAACGTCTAATCTTTCTTCTGCATGAATAAAATAAAGCACTTATGAGAAAAATCATCAACAAATATTACATAATCATGTGCTTGGTCGTGGATGCTATCGAGAACAGTCCACACACATCTAAGTGAAATCGATCAAGGATCTCTTGCACTCGACTACCTTTATCATGAAAGGAAGCTTTGGTGTACTTCCCCAATGTATGCCCTTTGCATGCATCTCTCTACTCTAATGTAACCTTGGGATGTCCTATACAAATTTTTTGCATGATATTCAAAGCTGAATGGTGCAAGTGACCCAATATTCTATGCCACAACTCATCGATGTCTCAACTTTACACCTTATCTGCTTTAGTTCTCAACGTAGTGTAGTCTGCTACATCCAATTTATAGAGGTTCTTCACTCGAACCCTGATCTGCTTCACCTCTCCTGAGGTTATGTAACAAAGGAAATCCCTTGTTAAATATCACATCGTAGCCATGGTCCTCCAACATGGAAACTGAAATAAAATTCTTCTCCAAATCTGGAACATACATGACATCTTTTAATGTGAGTGGAGTACCAAAATCCATCTGAAAGGTAATAGTACTGATGTCAGTTTCACTATAATTCCCATCATCTCCCATCACGATGTGCATATGGAGGTCCTTCTCCTCCAAGTCACTAAAGAACTCTTTATTTCCAGTCATATGGAATGAGTCTCCGCTATTTAGGTACCACACACTACCCATCATCGATGTCACCATGCAAGCAATGAGGGTTAGAACTAGTTAAAATTTTGAACCAAGAGCTTCACCTACCTCTCCTTCTGAGGGTTTCTTACCAGCCTTCTTGTGATGAAATTTTGTGGCATAGTGTCCCAGCTCGTGACAGTGAAAACATTTAATCTTAGACATGTCCTTCTTCTTACTTCCCTGACTAGAATCTGATTTGGAATGGGATGACTTCCCCTTCCCTTTATTTTTCTTTCTAGCTAAGGCAAAGGTCTCCTCATCATCATGCTTGGATGAGGATCCATCTCAGGTGTTCCGTCGAATCTCTTCTTGCACCAATTTGGACTACAATTGCTCCCACTCTGGTAGCTTCTCCCTCCCATTAATTGAGTCCTGTTAGTTGTGATAGCTCTTGGGAAGTCTTAAAAGTGCTAGGCTCACCATATTGTCTTTATCAACTATAACACCAACACTTCGAAGCTCATCCCAACATTGGGTGAACTTGGTCAAGTACTTTGGTATTGTGTCACCCTTCTCCATCTTGATATTTCTGAGATTGTCCTTCAGTGCCACCTTCCTGTGGTCATTGTTGTTTTGAAACATGTCCATTAAGGCCTTCCACATTGCGAATAGATTTTCCTTACTATGAAGGTTTGAGAGAATATGATCTCGAACTCCTTCAAGGATAATACTTCTCACCTTTGCCACACACTTTCTCCACTCTGCCAGATCCTAAGCATCAATTAGCTTAGGAATGTCTTTGTATATGAATTCCTTAAGCCTGTTTTCTTCCAACACTACATCCATCATGTCCTTCCAAGCAATATAGTTTGAACTACCCTCAAGGGAATATTTGAGTCCCAATCCGTAAAATGACATCATGCTTGCTATGAAGTATGATACTTTAAATTCGATTTCTCTTGCAAAAGACAAACTCATATTCTCCTCTTCTATAGTGATTTCAGCTCTGATACCATGTAGAATTTCCTTGTAGATTCAAACTGTAGATTGTAATATGCTAAAAAATTGACTTGAATCTATTCTACTCATCAACGAAAAGAATAAATGATCGATGAAATCACAAAGCATAAAAGATAAATAATTCAATCACACATAACACAATAAGTTTTTGGGTAAATCCACAACTAAAAAACCATGCTATCTGTATATTGCATTAATCAGACAATATGAGAAGATTACAATGCTTTTCTCAAGCCCGAGCAACCTCTGCACTATCTCAATCTATATCACTACTTCACAAACGAGATCCACACAATAATTAGCCAAATATGTTGCCTACCAAGCTCCTATTTCCTTGCTTAGTTTCTTAGGGAAGTAGCAGATATTTAACTTAGAAATTCCTCATCCATAATTGTGCAATCCTTCATAGGCCTTCCTCTAATTTCATGCACCACCTATACAATTCAGATGATTATACAACTAATAGTACATTTTACCTTAACTCCAATCTCAACTAGATCTTTCTCTGATCTGACATGCATGAGTTAACTATGAGTGAATATTCAGTTTACTATTTGACCAGTGTTGGTTACACCCCACTACTAAAGGTTACACCCCATTACGAGATCTACTACTATTTCCTCCATCAGTTAGAACTAGTTTAACTAAATTTAACCTAGTTAAAGTAAATTAAATAATTAGAATTCAAAAGAACTCAATCTGGGCCCCTAAAATTTAGGAACCACTCTACATGACTCTAGATAGACTCCCAACTCGAATTAACTAAGCCAACTAGGTGAAATTAACTTAGTTAACTATTACAAGTTTCTATGAGAATTAGAATTAGAATTTAATTCCTAACTTAATTCAAGGACAAAATTAAATTAGGATTTTTTCGTTTCATTTTTCAACATCAAAATAGTTGAATTATATACAGAGGAAGAAAGCAACTTAAAGGTGAGTCTCCAACCCATGAGAACACCATAGAATAAACCATTTACATCTAATGTAGAGAAGGGTGAGTTTTGTAACATGGGCGAAAAATATGTCCTGCATGGGACCCATCCACCATAGTTTCTTGAATTATAATTATGTAGGGCCTATGTGATGAAATAATATGCTTGAGGTGCCCATGGGGCTTTGGATTGACGGTGAATGGGTGCACTGTTAAGGCACTCCTTGCGATAGGTCACTGGTTCGAATCTCCCATGGGTGCTTACCTACCAAAAAAGAGAAATAAGATGCTTAAGGAATAATTTTTTTTGGGAACACCCAGCTGACAAGCATTGAATGGTAAAATAATCATGGATTAACTAATTTATGGGCCTTCCCTACTCTAAGGTAGCTGGAAATGGTAGCCTACTTTCCTTTATGGATTTTAATGATTACTTTTTGTTGGCATTTAAGAAGGTGGGAATTTATCCCCATAGGGTTAGTGAGGATAGAGTCCAAATCTAGACTCTCTTGGGACAAGGATTCCTATTTAAGGAAAATGTGAAACTAAAATGTAAAGGCATACTAGGATGGAGCTATAGATAGAAGTAATTCACAAAGAGGAAGGTGTCATGATCCCTACAGGAGCATAAGTGGGATTGAGAGTAGATCAAGGATTAAATGGTTTTTCCCCTAGGAGGATTTGAATAGGGGAAAGAATTAGAAGAAAGGGAACTAGTATTATATATAT
>APFE031752179.1:1582-19868 GCA_000404065.3 Pinus taeda | reverse complement strand
ATGATGATGATGATGATGATGATGATGGAGTATTAATTTGTAAAGGATGATGCTTGTATCTCTTGGGTTTATATATTATTATTAATAAACCCAAGATGTTAATATTAAAAATCTTAGAGATTATTATTATAAACACTTGGGATTAATATTTTAAACCCTTGGGATTATCAATATTATAAACTCAAAGGATTAATATTATACACCAAAGGGATAAATGTGGTTGACTATGTTAGGGTTTATAATATTTATACATCAACACATGTTAATTATAGTTGACTATTGTTGATATGGTCAACTATAGTAAACATGGTCATCATAGTTGACAATAGTCAACATGACTACCATGGTGAACGATACTTACCTCAGGAATCATAGTTTATATTCCTTTAGGTTTATAATATTAATACCATGGTTTAATATTGATCCCTTGGGTTTGTAATATTGAAAAATTAGGGTTTAAAATGAGGGGTTTTAGTAACGACTTTTATTAAATCCCTTAGGTTACATTGCCACATTAGAAAATTAGGGTTTATAATGTTGGGTTAATATTAAGGTTTATAATATTGGGTTTACTTTTATGGTTATAATATTGGGTTCAACGTTAAGATTTATAATATTGATTTTTTATTGTTAGGGTTTATAATATTTGATATAGCATTAGGTTTAATGTTGTGATGTTTGAATGGTGCATAAATCTATCCAATGTCGTATTGTGACAACTTATATGACAATCATTGTTGAAACCTTATATTAAATTGTAATTTTTTCAGCATCACATTGTGACACTATAATAGGACTTCATATTGTAATGTTTACATGGTACAGAAAACACTTAAACATTGTATTGTGACAAACATTGTCACAAGATGACAATTAATTTAATACTCATTATGGTAATGTTACATTACATTGTAACTTATTCAATGCCACCTTTCAACATTAAAAAATTAGGGTTTATTAATCCCTTGATTTCATAATATTAATTATTTGAGTTTATTGATTCTTTTGGCTTATAATACTAATGCTTTGGGTTTATAAGTCCCAAGGGGGAGTAGCTCAATTGGTTAATCCAAAAAATTTGAAATTGTTGAAACTCAAAAGACCCATGTTCAAATATCCCCATGTTGTGACCCGGGCTATAGGGAGGAAGACATATCGTAGCCCCCCCAGAGGTTTAATGGTAGTTAAATGTCAGGCGAGTTGTTGGGTTCCTCTAGATCCCAAAAAAAAAAAGAGTTTTGGCTTTATAATCCCTAATGTCTCTAATATTAATCCCTTAGGCTTATAATATTAATTCCCTGGATTTTTAATCCCTAGCATTTATAATATTAATCCCTTGGGTTTACTAAGCCCTTGGGATGATAATATTAATCCATTGGGCGTATTAATCCATTGGATTTATTAATCTCTTGGATTTATAATATTAATAATTTGTTTGATTCATTAATTGTTTGATTTTATATTATTACTTTGTTGTGTCCTTCAATCCCTAGAGGTTTCATTATTCCTCATAACTATATTAACATCCATAACTAAAATATTACTAATATATAAAAAATAAATATGTATATAATTGATTTATGTACTAAGTAGTAAATATTATTAATTAAACCAAAAACTAATTTTTAATTATATATAGTTATATAAAGTATTAATTATAATATTATGTAATGAATTATAATAATTACAATTAATAAATTTAGAAATTTATTATAATAATACAAAATTAATAAATCTATTTATTAAATAAAATTATAATAACTAAAATAATATATTAAATAATTTTTCACCTACTGTTCACGGATACCTGAGTCAGTGGGTAGCCACTATGTCTAGGTTTTTACACTGAGTGGATGCCACCCGAAGTGTCATCAACACCCCTCGACCTATTTATGACAACCCTAAGAGCTTTCAGGATTTGACCCTGTGACTCCCATGCGACGCACGAATTTGACCGATTGAACTAACTACATTGGGCTTATTAAATATTTAATAATTAAATGAATGAGTAATTATAAATTTATTTTATTTATTTATTACTTTAGCTTTAAATCTATTTCAATATTTAATTTCTAAATTTTCAATTTTAAACTTATAATTAAAAAATAAATTTTTGCTTTTAATAAATTAATTTTAAAAAAAAATATTTTAAAAAAATGATTATATATTATAATCATATATGTTTTACCCAATATTTACCGTGTATATACCTCATTATTATAATCATTTATGTTTATGTTTAAAATAGTGGGTGTAAATATCTTAAAGAAAACATAAATGATTATAATATATAATCATTTATGTTTTTCTCAGTAATTCCCTTTTCTCACTCTCATGTTCTATTAAAATAATGTATATTAGAGTGGGGTTGGAAAATATTGCGCAACATTGTCATGTATGTTTTTCCCAATAATTCTCCCATCACTACTCTCATATAAATGATTATAATAGAAGGAAGTGATGGGGAAATATTGGATAAGACATAAATTATTATATATTATAATGATTTATGTTTTTTAGCTATTTACACCCACTCACTCCCACCATCTATTATAGTCATTCGTACAAGAGTGGGGTGGGGAAAAAATATTGGGTAAAACATAATTGAATATATATTATAAATGTATAATAATTTTTGTTTTTCCCAATATTTCCCCACGTCACCATCCTCCATTATAATTATTTATATTTGTCTAAATCCCCGTCTTCATAACCATTTATGTTTTCCCAATATTTCCCCCACCCCTATTTGTAATAATTTATGTTTTGCTCAATATTTTCTCTTGCCCCATCTCTCTATTATAATCATTTATGTTTTGCCCAATATTATTCCCTATCCATGTCCTCATAATCATTTAAGTTTTTTACAAAATTTCCCCCGCCCAACATCATATAGGAAATATGAGGGCGAGAGTGAGTGGAGGGGGTAATATTGGGAAAAAAACAAAATGATTTATAGGGCGCGCAAGTGGTCCAGGGTAATATTTGGAAAAAAAAATTATATATATATAATTTTTTTTATGTTTTTCCCAATATTTCCTTTGACCGACCCCTTCTATTACAATCATTTATATTTTTTATGATATCTCCCCTCCACCCCATTCTCATATTGGTATATATAATCACATAATCATTTATGTTGCCCCAATATTTTCCCCATTTCCATTCTCGTATAAATGATTATAAGGATTTATGTTTTCCCCATATTTCTCTCCACCCCCACCTTCTATTACATTCATTTATATGAGAGAAAGGATGGAGGGGGCATATTGGGAGCAACCCAATATTTCCCTCCACTTTCATTGCTCCCAATGTTTCCCCCTACTACCACCCTGTGACCCTTGTAATCATTATGTTTTGACAAATATTACTTCCCACCTCACCCTCATATGAGGATATATAATCATTTATGTTTTTCTCAATATTTCCCCGCATCCCTTTCTCATATGAGGTGGGGAGGAGGTGTGGGGAAATATTGAGCAAAACATAAATGAATATATATTTTTGAAAGTGAGGGTTAGGGAAAATATTGAGAAATAACATAAATTATTATAATTTGGTGGAAGTGGGGAGAAATATTGGGAAAAACATAATTTATTATAAGGGTGCAAGAAAATATTGAGCAAAACATAAATGTTATGTATTAGGGGGTGGGGAGGAATATTAGTAAAAACATAAATAATTATATATTAAGTGATTGGGAAAATCAAAATGATTATATATTATAATCATTTGTAGACATAGAAATAAGGATTGAAAAATTAGTATCAAGCCTTGATGGACAATCACAAATCCTTGTTGATGTAGTTGACTTAAAAGGATGAGACTATTTTAAAACCTATGAGAATGCAAACATAATCTCGATTTAGAAGTTAGTCATAGAAAGAATGTCGAGATAAATATTGATGATGTCTAGTAGCCATACTCATCTCCTGGTAATATTGCTTGTACTCTAGTTGATTATAAGATTACTAATGTTGATGTTTTTGTTTCATCACATAGTTTATTAGCCACTCCTCATGTTTCTTTTACCAATTTTTGAAATCACACTGCAGGTATTGGGTCCTGACTCTTGAGCAAGATGGGATATATGGGAGGAGGGCTTGGGAAAAATTGGTAGGGCACTGCTTATCCTATTTTTCTTGAGATACATAGATCTAGAGTGATTCTTTAATATAAGACTATTAATCATGCCTCATTGCCTACATCTAGTCATGTCGAATCCTAGGAAGTATTATTTGTTGTATAAGGAATTTCAAATGCATTAATGGAAGGGTTTCCTATACTAATTGCATTGAGTAGACTAATGAGATTATTGACAATTGTAGACTTCCTCAGAAGTGTTGTTGATGTACATGGTTATTCTACTCATGCTAGTGAATGAATAATTGAGCATATATCTATGCCATATCATCATCCTCATAAGAATTAGATGAATTTACTAGAGTATCGAAACTATTGGAAACATGAAAACTATGTTTTCATATCGTTGCCACGAAGACATGAAAGGCATATTCATGGAGTAGTGTTGAATATTAGGGTAGATTGTGGTTGGATTGATGAATGGTCACAAAGTGCATTTTATAGATCTTTGAAAATTTTGCATGATTGTGTATCATATATTATTATTAAGAGATATAGTTATACATATTTATAAACATATGCTTGACAAACATTCGTGGTGAAATTGATCAAACTTATTTAGGAGTATTGTTTGTTATTTATGTTATTGTTTAAGCTTCATCAGTTGTGTTTCTTGTTTGGCATTCCTTAGAAGTGTTTCCTTTGTACTAGTGATAGTGTTAAAACTTTATCAAAAGTATCGCTTATTGTTGGTGATAGTGTTCAAACATCTTCAAGAGTTTTATTTGTTCGGTCTTTCTTAGAAGTGTTTCCTTGTTACTAGTGAAAATTTTCAAACTTTCTAACAAGTATTTCCTTGTTGTCATGCTAGTGTTCAAAATTATTTTGAAGTGTTGCTTTGCTACTAGTGTCTTTTTTCAAGGTTCCTCACATGTTTAGACTTCCTTAAAAGTGTTTCTTTGTTATTGGTGTTTGTATGTGCACAACAAATAACTTCACCACATCCATGATGGTGCAAAGTTTGTATGACTTCCAAAGTTTTTTTAATGTGGGAGGTTGGCATTAAGGGGGAGTGTTAATGTAAATTCATCTTTCTCTTATGTGTTCCATATGCCTAGTCATCATTAAGGGGGAATGTTAGAATGTGTCCCTTTGGAAGGTAATAACATTTAGGTTTTTTCAAAAGAAATTCTAATTTTACGTAAAAGAGCTATATCTCACATTCATCATAGAACAAAATAACCTTGTAATAGTCTATTCTAGAAATAGGTGAAGTTACATTATCTCGCATATATTATTCGGATGTAGTTCCTCAAGATCTCTTGGTATATAATATAGGTTAGGGAGTCCCATGAGACACAAAGAAAACATATGATAGTCTTATCATTGTAAAAGGGTGAAGTATTTTTGTAGATGTTTTATCTAAGATTGGAGTTTAGATATATAATAAAGATGTTATTACTTTCCCTTGGATGCTTCTTCAATTTTGGTTTTACCAAGTAAATCAAGTTTGTTCTTTGTTTTGACTTTGGTCTATTTTCTTATGTTGAGTAAATATTTTTATATGCATAGGAGGTTGCTCAAAAGCTTTTCTCATTGCTTGTCCAAATTGAAACAAACCTTCCATACGAGGCTAAATATATTTCGTACAAGGACATACATTTTGCAAAACTAAGTGAGGGAGGTTCAAATTGATATTTTTATATGCATAGGAGTTTGCTCAAAATATTTCCTCATTACTTGTCTAAATTGAAACAAACCTTCCATACGCGGCTAGTCATATTTCATACAAGGACATACATTTTATGAAACTAAGTGAGGAATGTTCTAAATTATAGATACGAAAAATACAACTTGTTAACAAAAATTACAAAAAATGGACTCCTCCAACTAAATATAATATCTTTAGAAATCATCAATATCAGTGAAAAAATAATTCTGGTAAAAGAAATAGGCCTGGTAAACCCAAAAACTAAAAAATTACTAAACACATTAGGTTAAAAAAATTAAATCAACTAAAACTAGCGTACATAAATTAATTAAAAATGGGGAAAATAAAGACAAATTTAATAAACCAACGGTCAATCCTTCTTGATTTCAATGTTCTAAAGTGAGCATTAAGTCAAAATGAAAATTTAAAAAAACAAATTGCAATCTTGTAGAAAAAATTCCCAGATATAAAGAGATTTCTAAATGGCTATTAGAATTGAAAATAGATCTACAAAATAATAAATGCTCAAATTAAATTTATATTGCTACGTAAAAAAAATTAGCAAAAAAAGTAGAAAATAGTAACCCGTTTCGATGGCATGATAGAATATTGAGAATATGTATAAATAATTAACAATATAAAACAAACACAAAATGATACTAGTCTAATCTCCTATGCATGTAATAACATTTAATCAAATATAACATTAAAAAAAAAGGACAAGAGACAAAAGAAATAACAGACTAGATTTACATGGTAAAACCCCAATCAAAGAAACATCCATTAGAAGGTAATATCATGTTTATAATATTTCATAAATATTCTATCTTACATAAAGCACCTCCACACATACTTAACCCTTTTACAATGATAAGGCTATCATATTTTTCTGCATGTCCAATGGGACTCCTAACCTCTATTATATACCAATAGATATTAAGAAATTATAATCCAATAATACATGTAGGATAATTGAATTTTAGCTCTTTATATAATAAATTATTAGAAGGGTATCTCTGATAAAAGTAAGATATTCCTCTTTTACATAAAATTAGAGTTTCTTCCAACATAACATAGACATTAGTATCTCCAAAAAAGCATATTCCAATGTCAAATTTACTATAATATTATTGTAATTTGTAATCTAAATCTTTTACTTTTTACGTTTTTTCGACATATTTTCTACTAATTTTTTTTTAACCAAAATCTAGTTGAAACTTATTAAAATCACAAGTTTAAATTCTAAAATTTGCATAACCCTAATAGTTTATATCTTTTAATTTATTTATACCTAAAAAAACATTGTAACAAAGATTACAATTTCACTAAAAGTATTATTACTGGATTTTAAGAAAATATAAACTGCATCTTGGTGTAGTTACATTTATTTATCATTTAACAATTACCATGCCATTATCATAACGATAAAATTCAAAACCTAACCAAACAAACAACTTCTTTTAAAATTTCATTACTTCTCACAAGGCCATTTGTTGTAGAAGAAGCTATGACTCTAAATATGGAAGGAATGCTACGCCCTAGAGTCATCCCCTTTGTTACTGTTTGTCTTGCTGCTGCTGAAACTGGATTGCATCATCTAATATGAGAATTATAAGTTGGAACTGGAACTAATGAATCGGTTTAAACCATGTCAAATTAACTGGGTAGGTAAGTTATTAAAAAGCTAAGTTAATTCAATCATTTCATGTGTTCGACATTCAGTCACTGTGTAGAGCTTATTGATATTATATCATAATTATGATTTTAATTCTAAATTATTTTTAATCCAAGACTTTTAAATTTATTAAAAATCATATAAAAAGAATTATTGTAAAGGTGAATAAAACTATTAGTAAAAAAGACATTGATAGGCCCATAAAAGTGGACAATGGTTGAAAGATTTCAGTCAACAATTTCAAAAACAGGGATGATGGGTAAGTATCTTAAAGTTTTCTCTTTTTGTAATGTGTTTATTCATTATGGGATTACTCTATTAGAATATTGGTTGGAATGGAATTTTTAATGGGTTCATGGGATTATAGTATTAGAATATTGGTCCGAATGGAATTTTTATAAATATAAATTTTACTGGGTGTTTTTTTTGTATTTAGCTTATTTGTTAAGGTTAAATATCTTTTGTTGAGATTATTTTAAAACTATAAAGGTTTATTTGAAAAATTTTATGTGAGAAGGTAGTTCTGTGAAAAAAAATTAGAAATAAAATTTACTCCCCGCAAGAAATAATAAGAAAAACAAATTCATGTTCAACTTTTTTGGTTTGGTGTCATATAGGTAAGAGACTTTCTCTTTATGAGTTGTTTTAGATTTAACCAATGTACAATTTCAATATGAAGCTCATAAGAATTAGTTTTTGTTTTAAAAATATTTATTTTCTTCTTTACACTTATCATTACAAAGACTTGATCACCTATTTGTGATATCTACCTTTCTTTTTTCCTCTCTGTCTTTATTACACCACATTTTCTCCTTAAATTTTGATGTAATAATATTATTATTGTTATCAATATTGTGGAAAATTATATTTTCCTTTATTCCCCAATTATTTAAAGTGAGTTGTTAAAATATAGTCGAGAGTAATATTGGTGGTTGTTTTCCTTAATTAGGTCAAGCTAGTGCCCTTAAATAGAAGAATGATTTTCCCACCATTGGAATGTTGTCACTAGGATTTTGTAAATGTCCCTTGGGATAGAGGTTTCACCCTAATGTTAAATGGAAGTACCATAATGTTAAATGGAAGAATGGTTTGTCCACCAGTGTGATATCACTATTATTTTCCTAATGTTCCTTGGGATGATTTATTTATTTCCCCCACATGTGGCTTCATGCAACTCCCAACCTCAACCCCTCCTCATGAGGCTTAAACCTAAGACTTGATAGAGACTAAACCCCACACAAACCAACTTGTTTACAACTCATGGGTAATTGAGGCTAAATGTTACTTAAAGCCACATGATCCGCTAGTATAATCTCAATGATGATTGTATATGACACTAGTGTATGATTATAATCTCAATGATGATTGTATATGACACTAGTGTATGATTAAGTACATTTTGATTTTAAAGTATTATTTAAAACTTTTTGAATTTTAATAATGTAAAAGTTTGTCCTTTTTAAAGGTAAAAAAACAAGTTAATAATATGAGACCTAAAAAAATTATCTGACAGGAAATAATAATCTTAATTTTATATATTGAATTTAGAGTATTATTTAAACATTTTTTTTAACTAATTGCAAAGCTTAATAATCAAAAGCTAAAATATTAACAAGGAAAGAATATTAAATTTATAAAATAATAATAATAATACTAATTAAATAAATAACAGAAGTTTCCTCACGCACAAATTTTATTAATAAGAAAAGAAAATTACATAAAATCTGCAAGAGCTTACACAAGATCAGTCAACACCCTTACAAGTGGAGAGAAACAAGCCTTAAATAAGATTGTGTCCTAAACTAATTTTGTTATGAATCACTTATTTCATTTAAAAGTGTCCATTTACATTTAGTTCTTTTGTAACAACACTCATAACTATTTTCCTAAATTAGTTCCTAAGAAATGACATCTTACTAGATGTGATATCATTTACAACAAATAGTTATTCTAAAATGTCTCCAATATTTAATTAAATATTCTAGATAATTCAATATTAGACTCTAAATAATTAAACTATAGTTTATGTATTTTGGATCATCTAACATTATCCCCTTTGATCCAAAGGTACATTACAATAGATACCAAGCTCTTCTCAGAACATAGTAAATTTGATCCTGCCAAGTGGTTTTGTGAAAATATCTGATATTTAATATTCTAAAGGATAATATATTGGTTTGATGACGTCATTTGAAATGAGTGGATTTACCTTGGTTCATGAATAAATAATATTAGAATACTGACTGAATAAGATAATTCTGGACAAGTTGTTGTCAGATAGATCAAGCTTCCAATCAACTGTGTATAAGTAGTACTGTTTACCAATTCCCCCTTTCAAAATTTGAAAGTTTTAAGTTTTGTTTTATTGGGGTGAGAATAGGATTGAAATCTTGCATTCTAAATATTTGAAGAAGTTTAGATGTATACTTGCTTTGACAAATAAAAATATGTTTTTGATATTCGAATACTTCAAATCCAAGATAGCAGTGAAGTAATCCCAAATCAATCATCTTAAATCTAGCCTACAACTCCTTCTTTACCTACAAAATATGATCATTATTCCGTCCAGTAATGATCAAGTCATCCACATACGTAAGTAGAATCACCATATTTTATCATGTTGGCACATATATAAAGTATCATCATATTCACTTTGCTTAAATCCAACCTTGCGAAGGTAATCATCCATTTTTTAATACCAAGCTTGTGGAGCTTGTTTCACTTTGTATAAAGTCTTGAAAAATTTGCATACTTTGCGTTACTACCCTTTGATCTCAAAGCCTAGAGGTTGAGTCATATATACTTCTTCTTGCAAGTCCCCATTGAGAAACACACTTTGAACGTCCATCTGATCGATTTTCCATCATTTTTGAGCTACTAATGCAAGTGCTAATTTGATAGTGTTCCATTTTGATGTAGGTTCAAAAGTTTCCTCATAGTTGATTCCTTCTTGATGTGCAAAACCTTTAGCAACAAACCTTGCCTTGTACTTGTGAATGTCTCCACTTGGCTAATACTTAATTTTGTAAACCCATTTGCATCTAATGTGTTTCACATTTTTAGGAGAGTTAACAAGTTTCCAAGTGTTGTTTTCCATCATTACCTTCTATTCTTCAACCATTGCCTTTTTTCATTCTATATGTTTTACTACTTCTTTGTATGTGGAGGACTCAGTAAAAGCATTTATTATTAAGGAAAAAATTTCTTCATTTCTTTGTAAACTTTGTGTTCGTATTTTGTTTTGTTCATATGGCCTCACATCCTTTAAAATTTGAATGACCCATTTAGTGAGGTGGTATTCACTTGTTTGTGGATCAAAATAATCACCATCATTATAAAGTGGATTAATATAAACATATGTTCTTCGGTCATATGAAGGATCAGGGGGTGGAGATTCAATTCCAGATGAACTCATTCCAAAAGATTCAACTAAACTTCTAGAAGATCCAGATGGTCCAGATGAAGTAGGTGAGTTGGATGAACCATTTTCTGATGAAGGCAATTCAATCTCATATCAATTTTGTGTATTTGGTTGATTTTTCTTTTTCCCTTTTTCGTCTTCCTTAATTCCCAATTTATGTAGAATAATTTTTATCTTTGTGGCACTCTTTCTTTTTGTTTCATCAAATATAACACCCCTACTGAAAATAAACTTTCCATTAGATAGAATACGATAACGCTTCTTTTCATTGCAATACCCAATCAATGTACACTTCAAACTTAGTGAATCAAGCTTAGTTCACTTGTTTTTTGGAATTAAGGCATAGAATAATAAACCAAAAACTCTAAGATGTTTGAATCAAGGTTTGAAACCAAACCATGCTTCATATGGTGTAATTCCATCCGAAGAAGCAGTAGGAGATATGTTCCTTAAGTAGACTATTGTATGTATTTCTTCCTCCCAATATAAAGGACTTAAACTTTTGAAAGTTAGCATGGATCTTGTGATCCCTAACAAGGTGTGATTCATTCTCTTTGTTACTCCATTTTTTTATGGATGTTGGGCCTCAAAAATGCCATCCTCTGTTACCCTCATTTCCATAATTTTACTATATTCCATAACTCTTTACCATATTCTATAGCTCCATAACCCTACATTAATAACCATTTTCATGATCATATGGGTTTATCATTGTTATTTTCCAATTCATTTATTTTAAGTATTTTAAGAGAATTTATGATTAAATATTAGAAAATTAACACATTCTCATATATATCTAAAAGTGGTATGATTTTATCATATTTTAGTCCTATTTTACGATTCTATAAGGGTCCTATTTGGTCACTCAACCACAAATTCAAATTTCAATTTCAACTCATGAAGATTTGTGGAATATTTTTAGGATATTTGGATCATTGACTAAGCACATTCAAAGGAGAGAATCATGGATGTTTTGATATGTGTCTCCTATCAAAACTAAGAGAGAATTTTGAGAGGATTTGTATCTCATATTTTTAGGTGATTGGTTGTAAACACAAGAGATAAATGTATATCTAGAAGAGATTTGTGGATCTATATTGTTGACTAGTTATCTTAAGTTTTTGTATAAATAGGAGTTCATACTTGTTACAAAGGAGTTCCATTGAAGATATGTAATTTGTAAAGTGAGGATAGACAGGAACAAAGTTTAATTATTGTAATATCTTTGGACCTTTCTCCAAATTCATTTTATGGAATACATGTCATTGCTTTGATCTCCGAGTTTTATAATCGTTTGGTGTGCTTGCTGATGAGTGGAGGGCCCTCATCAATTGCAGCTAGCACACCTCTTTCCTTTTTTGTAAATATTTATGTTAGTTCATTTATGCAAGTTTAGTTTATTGTTTTATGTTATTTTGATTATATGTTTTATGTTGTTTGTTAAGATTGATTTAATTTCCTTATGTTTGGATTAGATTGGATTTCATTAATTTTGTTTTGTTAAGATTGATTTAATTTCCTTATGTTTGGATTGGATTGGTACACTAGTAATCTCACACTAGTAGCCTCAAATTAGTAATCTCATAGGCTACTAGATTAAATTACTTTTTCATTTCATCACTTAGATTAAATTTGTTGGTTTTAGTAGAGCTAGTCTTTGAGAGAGAAAGTAATTGAGAGAGAACATGCTTGAGAGAGAATGTGTGCACTTGTTTTTCACTTGTTTTCATTATTTTCTTTGTAATTAGTTTCAAGTTTTTGCATTAGATTAATATATTCTGACAAATAATCACCTAGTACATATATTACATGCATATCTCATCAATTCATGAACCCCAGGTTGACAATTGAATGACAAGGATTTAACTCAGAATTAAACCACCTTATGCAGGAGCATCCAACTCAGGCACCATGACCGAGTGTCGGTCTCTGTCAGGTTGAAAAGTTGAGTTAACATTTTATTTGTCTTTTATGTTAGTTTGTCAAAATAGGAGGTCGGATTTTTATTTTTATCTTAATCTCTAAATTAGTCAAAGGTAGTTTGAACGGTTAGGGTTATTTACTTGTATGTTACTAATAAACCATGGATTAATAATTGTCCTATTATTTTAAAAGGAAAAGCCAAATGTGTCTAAAAGGAAAATCTTGTCATAAGGACAGAATCGAATGACTAATAACCATTTAACTATAAAGTCTACAACTAAAAAACAACTGTACAGTTTCATTAACTGTGAACAAGAAACATATAAATGTAACAGTGAAAGTCATGTAAAGGGTTCAACACCTCTTGCACTCAAATAATATCAATAACAATGAAATCAATTTAGTCCATCTGTATGTCCTATTATATTTTTATTATGCTTTCAAATTAATGAGCATTTGAACAAACAACCTATTGTACACAAACCATTGTGTTTAATTCCTTTTGTTTTTCTTGAGAAAAAGAACTAGTCCTAACAGCAAAACAGAAGAGTAGAGGCCAGAACGAGGGCTTACATTTCTATTGAAGCAAAAAGCGAAGGCAGAAAAGGAGTGACACAACCAAAATTCTAGTATGGGCCAAGCACCCATAGGCTAAACGAAATTTCCATTATTCTTTTAAATTGACTGTCAAACAAATTACCAGAGCACCTACAGCGTTCTCACATGATCATATGAAACATCACAAGAAAAATGAAAAACAATAATTGCAGTCCACGTGGATAATCCAGAGTAAATCAAAAGAATGACAGCATAATTACATAAACGACATTCAGGTAACCAAACCGTTTTCTTTCTTGAAGTTTTTCTTTTTCAAAATTGCAAAAACAAGTATATAACAATACATAGTAACACTGCAAGATAAAGCCCAGACAAGCATAAAGCCAATGGACAACAAACCCTAGGTGAGGGTTTTGAAAACCATTTCATACATAGCCATAGGTGCACAAGCTCGTGAACGACAAACCCTAGTTGAGGATTTTTAAAACAAAGTTGTTCATACACAGGAAATTACAGTCAAAAAATCACCCGATAGTGGAAGCCCAGACCACCAATACGACATGACATTACTCACAACGAGAGCCAATTGACAAGCACCGAGGATGACAAACCCTCACAACCAAAAGGCCTAATTTAAAAATGGAATGAGTCCTGAAAGAAATTCATGAGACAGAGCCTACTGGACAAGACTGAAACATTCATTGTGAGACCTCCAACCGCAAACCCTCAATACCTATAAAGAAAACGAAATACAGGTGTTAGAGTCACATTGCCACAGAAGCGCAATTACAGTGCTTGGAGAAAAAAAATAACAGAAAGTGTATTCAACTTACCTAAGGAATTGTAGTGAGAGCCGAGGACAAACTTTCCACCCACAAGTTTTGACCAACTACGGAGACGAAGGAGCAAACAAGGTCAGAAGCTGAGGAAAGAAAACCACAAATTGAATCAAGGAAAGAAGGCTACCTGCATTTGAAGCCGAGGACAGAAGGAAGCCATCGATTCCAGCCTGGATGCAAGCCAACCACTGAGTTTCCAACAAGAATATGAAATACCAACACATAACTCGGAACACGACGGCATGTTGAGCCAATAGCAGGAAAACAAACAATAACAGAGAACCACTTACCCAGGTGACGACAGGAAAAACCACAACTTCCCAACCAACCAGGCCAGAGAACAACCACGCATACATAAAGGAACGAATACAGAAGTCACCAAGAGGCACGCCCATAACTTGTAGCAAAGCTACATACTGAAACTCGTAGAGCATCGCAGAACAAACCCTCGGCAAGCCTAATGAGAAATGACCAAGTGAACGACGAACAAAGAGTTTTGGCATAGCAAGGAGCGGGAAAACGTGACCTGAGGCAAGCACTCAAACTTAATTGTGTAATTGAATGCCACCTAACGCAATTCCAAAATATCTGATGGTGTACTCCTCACACATGTAATCACAACCAAATATCTACCCAATCATATAATCACCAAACAATCATTTTAATTGCCTAAAGTCTAAACAGTGTTGGGCTGGTCCCATCATAGTGGTATCAGAGTAGGTTAAATTGATTGAAGAAATGGGGAGAGGAAGGTGAGTTCATGGTAGAGGTGCTCGAAGAATAGCAGAGGAAAGACTGAGAGAGGAGATCAGAATTGTTACTACCCATTTCGAGGCAGTAGAGGCATGGAGAAGAAAAGACCTGGAGATAGGTAATGACAGCGAAGAGGAAGCTGCAGTAACAAAAAATGGACTGGAAGGCAAGACCTTAGAAATGGGATTGTTGAGGTCTGTTTTAGTGGCAAGTAGTAAACCCAAACCAGAACTCCCAACCTATGATGACAACCTGTCCATAGAGGTTTTATTGTATTGGATCGGCGAGATGGATAAGTATTTCGAGTGTGAGGAAGTCAGTGAAGACCACAGAGTTAGGTTCATTGTGACGAAATTGAAGGGACACACAACCCTGTGGTGTGATAGTGTCCAGGCAGAGAGAAAGAGATTGAATGTGTTGCCAATTAAAACCTGGTCAAGGATGGTGGCCAAGTTGAAGGGAAGATTTCTGCCAAAAGAGTATCAGATTGCACTACATAGGCAAGTGCAGAATCTGAAACAAAAAGGAATGACGGTAAGGAAGTACACAGAGGAGTTCTATCGAGTGAACTTAAGAGCTAGATATACAAAGGATACCGCGGAAAGGATAGCCAGGTACGTAAATGGTTTAAGACTATAAATTTTAGATGAAATTAGTATCTTATCTCCGAAGAACACTAAATAAGTGTATCAGAGTGCGATGAAAGCTGGAGAGAAAATTACTAGAAGGTAGAATTCCTGAAGAGGACGAGGAGCCAGTAGGGGAAAAGGCCAGTCATATGGCAGAGGGTGGAATGCTAGTAGTAATGAGGAAGGTAGCAGTTCCAGAGCTTCTGGATCAGCGAACAAAGGTGATAATGCAAGAGGCGGTAGGTCATCCCAGTGAGGCAGGGGAAATGGCCAAGGAAGAGAAGTTGATTATCAATGTTACAAGTGTCATAAATGGGGACACAGATCATTTGAATGTCCAGAGGAAGATCAAGCTGGACAAAGGGGTGCATATGTTGCACAACCAGAGGGAGCAGCAGCACCTACCTAAGAAGCAGAAAATGCTCCAGAGACATGGGAAGCCCTGGTCTTGAACAAGGTGTTATTAAAACCAGCCAAGGAGGTCACCGAACAGACACAGTGGAAGGCTTTGTTTAGAATAGTTTGTAAGTCAAGTGGTAAGTGTTGTAAGTTAATTATTGATAGCGGTAGTACTGATAACTTGGTGTCCACAGAGATGATGGAAAAGTTGGAATTGAAGCGCTTGAAACATCATACCCCTTAAAAAGTCTCATGGCTGCAAGAAGGCCATCAGTTGCTGGTGGATGAACAGTGTGAGGTGGAGTTTCAAATAGGCAGATATAAGGTTAAAGTCGTTTGTGACATCACGTTGATGGATGTATGTCACATACTGCTACGCAAGCCTTGGTAGTACGGCAAGAAGGTGGTACATGATGGATTGACGAACTGTTATAAGTTTTTCAAGGATGGAATCAAGCATACACTTGTGCCCATCAAAGAGGAAGGAACAGCAGGGACAAGTGAACCAAGAGCATTGTTGGTTAGCGGAAAACAGTTTCTGAAACAAGTTGAGGACAGTGAGATGGGTTATGCAGTTGTAAAAAAAGAAAAAATAGTGTTGTTGCATACAGAGGTATCATATTTACCTACAAAAATCTAGCAAATGTTGCAAGAATTTATGGATATAGCAATGGATGACTTGCCAAATAAATTACCCCCCAAAAGAAGCATAAGTCATCATATTGACTTCATACCCAGATCCAGTTTTCCAAACAAAGCGGCATACCAAATGAGCCCCAAGGACAATGAAGAGATTAGGAATCAGGTGCAAGAACTGCTAGACAAAGGATTGATAAGGGAAAGTTTGAGCCCTTGTGCAGTCCCAACAGTTCTCGCTCCCAAGAAGGGAGGAGAGTGGCGGATGTGCACAAACTCGAGGGCGATCAACAAAATCACCATTCGGTATAGATTTCCACTGCCACAGATGGATGGCATGATGGATTGTTTAAGAGGGGTAGCATATTTCTCTAATATAGACTTGAAGAGTGGGTATCATCAAATCCAGATACGAGAGGGGGATGAATGGAAGACAGCCGTTAAGACGAATGAGGGACTATACGAATGGATGGTCATGCCATTTGGACTGAGCAATGTCGCCAGTACATTTATGAGGTTAATGAATGAGATTCTAAAGGAGTGCATCATAAAATTTGTGATATTGTACCTGGACGACATACTAATTTTCAGTGGGACAAGGGAGGAGCACCTTCAACACGTTCTGAAAGTGCTAGAAAAATTACAGCAGAATAAACTGCTAATAAATTTGAAGAAATGTACTTTTCTGCAAAAGGAATTGATTTATTTGGGCTTTGTAATAGCAGAAAATGAACTGAAGATGGATTTGGAGAAGGTTGTGGCAATAGTTAATTGGCCATCTCCAAAAAAATTATTTGAGGTACGTAGCTTTCATGGACTAGCGAGTTTTTACCGGAAATTCATAAGGAATTTTAGCAAAATTTGTGCACCTATGTTGGACACCACTAAAAAGGCCAGTCAACCTTTTTGATAGACGGATGCAGCAGAGAGACGTTTCCAGCTATTAAAGAGAAAGATCACTGAGAGGTCAATCTTGAGATTGCTAGACTTCAAGAAGATTTTTTAGGTTTGTTGTGATGCTAGCGGTACGGCTATTGGAGCTGTACTCAGCCAGGAGGATAAGCCTATGGCATTCTTCAGCAAGAAGCTAAATGAAAGTAGACAGAAATATTCGTCTTATGACAAGGATTTCTATGCTATTATACAGGCATTAAAACACTAGAGGCATTATCTGTTGGGAAAAGAATTTGTGTTAAGGAATTTAGACTTCTGTGATCCATAACATTGTTTAGAGAATTTTTCAGCGAAATCACATCAATAATCATTTGTCGACGCGTTTCGAACCAACTTGTGTGGTTCATCGTCAGGACAAGTTGAAGAACTGATCTAGCCTAGCTAATTAAATAGTCTAGGCAGAGACTCCAACGGTTAGATTTAAAACGTCTAATTCTGACCTTATGAGCCTATTAATATTCTTGCTCAATTTTTAATTATTATTATTCTTAGAAATTAGTTAAAATCGGTAAAAATATATCAGTAAAGTACTCCTACTAGATATTAAATTAATTGATTATTTAACTAAATCTAATTGTTTATTAATAAATAATCAGAATAAATTAAGATTATTGGTTCATAAATTATTTAATAATATTATTATCCACATTCCCATCCTAAAATTAATCAATAATATAATAGTAATCAAATTTATATATATATTAT
>APFE031752176.1:8963-61960 GCA_000404065.3 Pinus taeda | reverse complement strand
TCAACTTGTAGACATTATTCTCTTTTCCTTCCACTTCAAACCTTGTGGCTACTCCACATATACTTCCTCTTCTAAGTACCCATTCAAGAAGGCACTTTTCATGTCCATATGATGTCTGCTCCATTTTTCTGAGATGCTAATGAAATCAACATTCTAATGGTCTTTTGTCTTGCTACCGGTGCAAATGTCTCTTCATAATAAATTCCATACTTCTGTGTGAATCCTTTAGCAACTAATCTTGCTTTGTGTCTTTCAACACTCCCATCACTGTTAAATTTAGTCTTATAGACCCATTTGGTGCCAATCTTTTTCTTGTCATGTGGAAGCTCTTTCAACTTCCAACTGTCATTTCTTTGAATGGAATCCATCTCTTCTTGCATGGCTTGCATCCAAACATCATTAGTACATGCATCTTCAAAACATGATGGTTCAAATTCAGCCTTGGCTAATAAAGCAAAATTGGCTATCTCACCTATTGGGCTTTATTCATGTGCTTGATTTGCACTCCTCTCATAGATATCACTCAACCTTCTTACCTTCCTTGTAGAACTTGGAGAAGAAGATTGACTTGAACTTGATGTTGAAGAAATTGATGAAGGGATGCTTGGTGGAGTTAAGCCACTAGTTACAGAAACATTAGTTGGCTGCTCATGATCATTATCAACAATTATATCATCATTCAAATAGATTTTGTCTTCTCAACATGGCCTTTTTGATGACCATAAAACTCCCCTTCATCAAAATTACATCTCTTGGAGACAATAGCTTTTTAGTTAAGAGGATTATTACAATTTTTAACCTTGCTTGTTCTCACTATACCCAATAAAAATGCATAACTCACTCTTTGCATCTAACTTTTTTCTATTTTGATCAGGTACATGCACATAAGCCAAGCAACCAAAAACTTCGAAATGATTAACATTAGGCTTTTTTTCATACCAAGCTTCATAAGGAGTCATATTTTCCAGTGCACTGGTAGGGCTACGGTTGAGGATATATACTACTGTAGCAACTGCATCTCCCCAATAAGAGTTGCTCAATCCCTTAGTTTGTAGCATGCATCTTGCAATTTCAACCATAGTACGATTTTTTCTTTCAGCTATGCCATTCTGCTGGGGTGTGTATGTTGTAGTATGCTGCCTCTTGATGCCATTCACATCACAATAATTCTGGAAAGATTTTCAGCAGAATTCTCCTCCACGGTCAGTCCGCAAACATTTGATCTTGCATCCTCTCTCATTTTCTACAACGGCTTTGAATTTCTTGAATGTATCTAGGGCTTAGTTTGGCCTTCAAAAAATATACCCAACAATTTCGTGAGTAATCATCAATAGAGGTGATGAAATATGATGACTTACCCAAACTCTTAGTCTACATAGGACCACATATGTCTGAATGAACAAGCTGAAGTGGGTGATGAGCTCTCCATGCACTACCCTTTGGAAGCCTTTCCCTTGCATGCTTTCCTTTAGCACATCCTTCACAAACCTCCTTATGCTCTTCTACCTTGGGCAAACCAGAAACTAATGCATGTGAGGTTAGAAACTTCAAACTCTGAAAATTTAAATGCCCATACCTGAGATGCCATAACCAACTTGAATCCTCATAAGCCATATTAGCAAGATTGCTGTTATGTTCATCAAACCTCAAGGGAAACATCCTATTTCTTGTCATAGCCATAATAGTGATCACCCTATTTCCCTTATTCTTATCATAGATAGTACATGTCTTATTTTCAAAGACTACTTTATAATTTTTCTCACAGAGTTGCCCAACACTCAACAAATTATGCTTCAATTGTGGAGTATAATAAATGTCATGAATACTCTTTGTACCTTCTTTTGTTTGGACCTCCATAGCTCCTTTGGCAGCAACCTCCAATGATTTATCATCACCAAGCTGGATCTTGGATTTGAAACTTCCATCCTTTGCTGAAAACAACTTCTCATTCCCTATCATATGGTTAGAGCATCCAGAATCGAGGTACCAAACATCTTTACTAGTATTTTCACCTTTGGCATAAGATAAAAATAATTGATCTGGAGGATACTCACTACTTTCTTGAGCATAATTAGCATTTTTACCTTCTTTCAATCTGCATTCTCTTTCAAAGTGACCATACCTGTTACAATGGTAACATTGAACATTTCTCTTATCAAATCTACCTCTACCTCTTCCTCTGAAACTACCTCTTCCACTTGAGCCACCTCTTCCTCTACCTCTTGAATAATTTTGGTTTTGCCATTTACCTTGACCTTGATGGCTTTTGGTGTTGTTGCTACTTGCATCTTCATTCTTTGTAATTTGTAATCTAGAGGAAAAATCTTTCTCTACAGCTTCAAAAGTTTCCTTCAATCTTTCTTCATGAGACATCAAAGATCCAACCAATTCATCAAACTGTAGTTTTGTTAAATCCTTACTTTCTTCCATGATTATTGCAACATGATTCCATCTATGTGTTAAAGATCTCAATACCTTTTTAATTAAAACTTCATTACTTACAGCTTCTCCAAGTGTAGCCATTTTATTGACCACATCTTTGACTCTCACACAATAGTCACTGATACTTTCAGCTTCTTGCATCTTCAAATTCTCGAAATCTCACTTCAATGTCTGAAGCTTGACCACCTTAACTTGATCACTACCTTGGTAAGCTTCTTGTAGTGTCTCCCATGCAGATTTGGCAGTTTTTGCTCCTGATATTCTTGGAAATAAGCTCTTATCAAGAGCTATCTGAATGTGAAACAAAGGTTGAGCATTCTTCTTCCTTGCTTCCTTTCTTGTTGTTCTTTCATTGGCTTTAAGAGCATTCCAATCAGCTGGCTCCTCATATCGTGATTCAACAATCTCCCACAAATCTTTTCCAATAAAAAATGTTAGCATCTTAATGCACCAATAATCATAATCGTTCCCATCAAATTCTGGAACTAGCATCTCGTTAGAATTCGACATGAATAACTTTGGCGAAATTCCAACAATACAACTTTAACCCAAAACAATTTTACCTCCTCTCATACCACTTGTTGAATATGAAATAAATTATTTAAGCAAATTGATAAGCCAACAGTACTATGAAGAACAATACATATAAAAAATATAGATAAAACGATTAAAAAACACAGTGACTCTGCTTCAAATCTCATATATTGATTCAACTGTTAACTACATTATTAAATAGTAAAACTATTACTAAAATCAACTCTCAAATAATTCTAGTGCAATTACAACTAATTTCTAGCACTTTCGAGCAGCACTCACTGTTGCTTTAATCCCTAACAATCTGCTGCTTTATTTTTGCAGATTTGCTGGCTACTTTGTCACCATTTTACATAACTAATTAAGCATTAATTCTAACTCCAACTAGCTTTGACCACTAGTGCTTCCTCTTCCTTCCATATAACTACCACAATTCCCAATACCATATCCAAATGAAGAGATAGATGCCTCTTGCATTCATTGGGCTTTGTCTTAACACTGAGCCACCCCACACACACACTTTAAACAATGGCTCACAAGAAAGGTTGACATTAAAATGGTACCTATCATGGTGCATAAGAAGATGTGAAAAGACTAAAAACCCATCCCTTCCATCATATCCACCTGTTTTCACACATGAGAAACTGCCTCCAAATACTACCTTGACCTCACCCATCAAAAAAACTTAAATACATTTTAACCATTTTAACTATAAAAGGTGACAGCTAGAATATCTAAAAAGAAAAAATAAAACCACTACTTTTTAATGCAAAAAGTGCAAGCCCTTTAACAAACCCAACTAAAATTAAAACCATGACTTCTTTTTTTTAACTACATGGTGAATCTGACTTTTTAATGCAAAAAGTACAAGCCATTTGACAAAACGGGCCAAAATTAAAACCAAGACTTTTTTTATTTATTTTAACCACATGGTGAATCTTAATACCCACCATCAAACCTCATAGCTACCACTATAACACCAAGAACATAACCAACCACTTGCAAATCCATTATACTAACTTCCTATGATTTTAGAATATCTAAAAAATAAAAATAAAACCACCACTTTTTAATGCAAAAAGTTTTTTAACAAAACTGACATCTACTAGTAGTTAACCCTTAACTTTTCACCTAATTGTTTTTGGTTAAGATAAGTTTTGAATTGGTATGAGTTGTGTCTCGAAAATAGTGAATTGATCTGTTATTATATTTAATTAATTGACTCTTACCAACAATAAATTTATTTGCCTCTCGAAAATATTGAATTGATGTTGTTATTTTGGAATTTGCTTAAAATAAAAGTTGAATTTACTAGATTCTCGAAAATATTGAATTTACTAGATTGTTATTTTGAAATTTGTTTAAAATGAAAGTTGAGTTGAATTGATATGATAGAAGTTTTTAAATTATATTTTTTTGGAAAAAAATAGTTTATTTTTTTATTTGATTGGTTTAAAATGTTGTTGGTATTTATTGAAATAAAAGTTAAATTCTGTGTAAGATATTGTGAATTGATGATGTAGATATAGTTATATTTAATTAGTTTATTTTTTAGAGTATTAAATTTATATTTGATTAGATGAAATATTGAATTTGAAGTTATAGGTAAACTAAATCAAGTTCCCAAAACCTCTACCATATGAGTCTATCCATTTTGATGTTTACCACTAGTCAAATTAGAGATTGATTTGCCATATTTTATTTATATAATTTTAAATCTAAATGAATCTAGTATTTTTTAATTATTAATTATTAATAATTAATAATTTTTTAGATTTATTTATTTTGATGTAATTTTATGAGTCAAATGTTCTAATTTATTATTATTATTATTGTTATATCATATTATGTAAACATTTTGACAAGATCAAATTACATAAAAATAAAATAAACATGAAATTAACTCATGATCTACCAATTTCTAAGAAATGCAAACTTATTTTAGAGTGAAAATATATTTGATCCTTGTGGGAGGTTGTAAGATGGACATACATTGGTGTAATATCCCTATTACATTTAACCATGCGTAAAAGTAATTTCAAGTTATGAATTAGTTATTGAACTAATTGTTGTTAGTTGTAAAAACTGAAATCAAGAAACGGTGGATTAGCGCTGAGACCCCAACTATTACGAGATGCCTGGTTACTTATTCGGGGTGGTCTTCATCATGGACGGCCGAACCTGAATTTTCTCAGACTTCTTTGCAGAATGCCAATTTGCATGATCATTTCAGACTTCTTTGCATAATGCCAATTTGCATGATCAGTTCAGAATTTGAAGGTGAAGAAGCAGCAACATGGTATTTCACACAAGATTTTTCCTCAGCGAATCTTGAACAATGGTTCTCAAGAATTTGCGTGTGGGTTTTAATCGGAGCTGAAAATAAGATTGGAAAGAAAGAAATGAGGTGTATGGTGAGCCGAGAAGCATGTTCCATTATTTACACTGTCAAATGCGCGCCATTAGCTCCAGGAGTGCCATTTAAAATCTGCAAATCTGCCTATTGGAGTGAGGTAAAAGTACAGATAAGTAACTTGCAAATTCCGAGTTTATTCACTTGCTTTTTGAAAAGATAAGTATAAATATATTATTTGCATTCTATTTCTTGAAACGAAAAGATGCAATATGAATAATTATTGCACATAAAATCTAAGTAAATGGTTATTATTCAACTAAGATTGGAGTAATTTTTATGAGAGTGCGTTATAAAATCTAAGTAAATGGTTATTATTCAACTAAGATTGGAGTAATTTTTATGAGAGTGCGTTAAAGATATTTGACAAATTCTAGAGAAACATAAGTACACATGTTATTTAGATTCTATTTCTTGAAAAGAAAATAGGCAATATGCACACATAATCTAAGTAAATGTGTAGATTTTATTACAAAGATTACATGTGAATCTTGTGTGTTAAAAACTAAGTAGATTTGTCATTTTCTTGGAATAAAATCCTTGCTAAATATAGCCCAAATATCTTCTTGAGAAAAGAAGATGAGGCATATAAACGTCCTGAGGACATAGCGTGAAAAGTGGCCAAGATTTCTTGAATTAAAATATGTATTTCTATTTAATAAAAGTTTTCTTTTGAAAAAGATATATATGCTAATTGCATTATGATTCTAGCTAGTTTCTAAGTTCTAGTAAAATAACTATGCATTACATGCATGATAGAGATAGCTAATGATGTGCTTCTAGGCACATAGATATCCTCTTCTAACTTTCTTGAAAAGAGTATGTGTTATATACACATAAATATAGTTCCATTTTAGAAAAGTGTGTATACTTCATGTATGAACAATGATGGCTTTTATGTGAAATCTCTTGAAACAAAAATAGAGTTTCCTACTCTTAAAATATCCAATGAATAGTGTTCATATCATATCAAGAACCCTACTTGTTTCATGAAAATATTATGTGCATTGAAGTAAAAGTAATTGTGTTAAGAAAGACACATGTTGCATGCACGTAAGGGTAGCTATTGTGATTTTGTGTGTACATAGAGAAAGTAGTCATGTTAACCTTCTTGAAAAATATAATCTCTTGAAAGATTGTCTTGTTAGATGATTTGCATTGACTTCTTGATTTTGATGCATAAAGGGTAAGTTAAGTTTTTGTATCTTGATTTTTATGCATAAAGATGGATATCTTTAATAATTTCTCGAAAGGGAAGCTTGAGAATCCTTCATATAGGAATGTAGTGAAATGAAGTTATAATGACTTGCCTTAAGAAATAATTATGTAATTGTTTACATGAAATGTTAATAGAATTCTAGAAAAGGGATTATGTGTTGCATACTTTCAAGGAGGGCTCTTATGATGGCTCTTATGATAAGCTACTGTGTGCGTAAAGAATAGTCAATGTGTTCTAAAGATATATTCTTTGTATGGCTAGAATAACTATTGGGCCATATTTCTTTAGGAAAATGATAGGTGATTACTATTATGCTCACATAACTATTATCTTAGCTTTTTGTTGAATGAGATGTGTATGCACACGAGATTTGTGTTAGCTTTCTTTAGAAAGGATATATATTTGCATGCACGAAAAGACTACAGGTTGTGTGAGAATGCATAGCTAAGGGACTAGTTCTTTTGACAACGTTTATGTAAATTTTCATGCAAGAAGATTATAACTGATATTTTAGTTAGTCCCTTCGAAGGAACGCCTTAGTGCTTGTGGCCTTTAAGAATATGTGCAGTGCTAGTTAATATGATTATTTATAAATGTAGTCATGATGCCAATGTTGATAATGAGAACATTGACTTGTAAAAATAATGATTAGTTCTCTTAAAGAGAAATATGCTTGAGTGTGAATAAGCATTGTGAAAGGTAGAATAAGAATTTACTTGAAGATATGCACTAGTTAATTAGTATGTTATACTTGCTCATGCAGATGAGTAGATGTTAAAAGATCTCTTTTAGAGGTTGATTATTGATTCATTAATATGGTATCTAATCTTGTTGTCAAAGCTTGTTGATGATAGCATTGACAGGAAACGATGGCGGTTGGTGCCAAAGAAAAGTGATGTTTAACATTGTGGCACGAAAAGGATTAACGGGCCATGCAGATGAGGTAGAGTTGCCGGATCATCCATTGCTAGAACAATCATGCCACAAGGAATGTTGCATGTGGCGATATGTAAGGAAAGGGTTTCATGGAAAATGTATTAGCTTTTAGCTAGTTATGTAATAGCTTAATGATAATTCATTGTAATGATTTTTATAACAATGGTTAAGGGATGGAATCCCTTATAAGCCATTGAGTGAGGGGTGAAATCCCTCACGAGCGTTTAAAAATAAAATTAAACGTTTGCTGGTTTTCACCCTACGGGGTTTCCAGGGTATATTGGTGTTCAATGGTGTGATTGCCTTTTGTGTTCAATGGTGTGATTGCCTTTTGTGTCAGTTTGATGATGATGAATCCTTGATGTTGATGGTTCTTTATTTGATGGCATGATCATAATGTCCAAGTATGAGATTAATTAATATGTTTATGGAAATCATGAAATGGATGCAAGGATTCATGAGACAGTTTGTGTTATTACACTACACAATGGTGGTTAAAGGTTATGTAATGGTTATGCAACTTACTGTCTTTGATGGCAATTTACTTGATGTATTAATGAATATTATATCTAATGGTCAATGATGAATTGTGGAGTTGTGAACTGGATAATTACTTGTGGTAATTTGTATAAAAAAAATTCTTACTCCCTACTTTTACATGCGAGGTTACCGGGGTACGCTACAAGTGGTATCAGAGCTAAAGGTTGCAATACTGGCGCCTTTGGGAATTGGTAAGCAGAGAAGAAATTGAGGTACGCCACCAATGGCATTAACTCAGGTATGTGTTTAAGCATTCACATATTGACTTGTGTAGTACACTACCTTCGCCATGATATGTGTGAATCATGTTTATAACTGCTTTGAGTAGTAAGTAATAAAGTTGTTGCATAACTATGTTCATGACATTGGATTCCTGATGATGATAAAAGACAATGAAACTTTTGTCGCACTTAAGAGCAATATTGAACACTCATTACACTTATGAAAAATCTTGAACACTCATAGACGAAAGTGACAATCAACAACCCACTTTTGATTTGCAAATATGGCGATAGCAATGATGTATTTATTAAACATGATTGATGTTGCAATGAACTAATTTTAATGAGTCAATGCATGAATGTAAAATACGGGGATGTCCTTGGATTTGATGATATGGTGTTTTAAAAAAAAAAAAAGAGACTGTGCAAGACAAGCAGGGGCAAGAGCCAGTGCATGTGCAACGTCCACCTGAAGATAGTCATAAATATTTGCCAGATGTGGTGCATGGAATAAATCTTCAAAGGGGAATATCAAGACGGAGCCGGAGGAGGAAATAATTGGTACTTATGGCAATGCTTTGCACTTCAACCATCATTTTGGACCCTCTGTACATGATTTCTCATCTGTGAGGCCCTCGTCGAGCTCCGTGGTGGTGTAGCATAATGAAGAGAAAGATTGAAGAGCGGTTTTGACATCGGGATCCTGCGGTATGGAGGTTGCCAGGAAAAAGATAAGTATCTTGCTCGATTCTCTTGAATTAAAATATGTGCATGTTATTATATTTACAATATTGCATTCTGAGAAGATAGTTCTCGTAAGTTTTGTTCCTAGTTTTCCAGATTTTTAACTGTCTATTTTTGTGCTATTTGATATGGATATTTTGGCACGCAGTAGAAAACTTTATCTGCTTGAATCGACTTGATTGTAATAACTAATTTTTGATTCAGTCTTGTCATAGATGGTTGAAGATGATTGGTAGTTGAGATTGGTTAGTATTGCATGAGTAACCAATAGAACTTATATGCATTAATTGCATTAGATTTAAGATTATTACAATTTGTAAACAAGTGATGGTTGATTGATGTCACATGCGTGGAATGAGTATGACGATTTTATGAGAAGAGTTCTTAATTTTACTCACCATGAGAATGCTTCATGAATAGTGTATGCTTATGTCTTAATTATTTGAGATTCACTAGCATGGTATGTGTTTATGTTAATCATTACTACTTGTGAGATAAAAATCCTTTGAGCCTCGATTTAATGATGGTTGAATTTATCTCTACTATGGGAATGACGAATTCTTATGCATGTTGCATTATAGTGTGAATTTAATGGTAGAGGCATGTTCAGTGGGTAACATTTCTAGGACCCATTCATGGTAGAATTACATGTGACAATTATTCATAAATAGACTACCTGTGTTAATAAAGTTATTACTAAACTCTAACTACCTTCCCCAACTATAGGTGCTTTCAAAGGAAAAAGGAAGCAAGGAGAAGGGAGAAGACCATGCTGTAGAGACAGACGGAAAAGGGAAAAGAATCGCTAAGTTTGGTGATGACCAAATAGCGCAAGCTTTGAGTGCCAGAATCCTGTAGAAGACACTAATTCTGGTGATGACCAGATAGCGCTTGATGTGCATGTGAGTATTCCTTTGACCATGCTTAAGAAGTTGGAAAATGATAACTATAGTGTGTTGATGTTAGTGACTTTCGTAATGTTTCCTTGAAGTCATTATTCTGAAATGGTCACATGGTAGTGATAAGATAATTGTTGCGTCTAACATCAAGTGGTAACTCTAGTGCATGTGTGACACTTAGGGGATCATGCTTCTAATTGCTTAAGTAAAGGAATTGCTTCCAATAAGGGTAGTTTAATTAGTTAGCTATGCATGTTGAACCAACGGCTGGTCAGAACACCTTGATTATTCTTAATTATATTAATGATGCATGGCCAATGCTGACCATAGTAAACGTAAGATAATATTCCATTAATGACGGTATGGATTAAGACAACAGACTATGGGAAATTGGAAATGTTTAGATCATTAACTCAACTATTGTTGACAATTATACTTGCATATGCTTTTATACATGACGATATTGTATGCATGAAAAAATTTGGAAATTGAATACTTGTTAATTGATGCATATTTATAACTAACGTTGTTGATAGGATTAAGTAGAGGTAGCTTAATGGCAACAAGAAAACTCATCGCATAAATCGTTGTAATGTGAATTGCAATCATAAATGAGAAAGAATAAAGTTATATGATATGCATGAATTGTGTTATTTAGAATATGAGTGCATACAACATGTTTGAGAAATATGTTTCCCATCAATCTAGATGCTGTGGACCCATGATGAGGATGGTGTGCATGCATGTATATTTTGTTTATGATAATGTTCATATGGTTCATTATGTAAATTACTTTGGGAAAGAATGATAAAAGAGAAATTTAACATGCCAGACAGTTGCAGATAGTTGTGAAAGGCTAGAATGCCTTGGGTTGATGACAGTTACCTGCTCGGAGGGGTTGATGGTACTTGTCTACCCGGATTGTGAAAGGCTGGAATGCCTTGGGTTGATGACAGTTACCTGCCCGGAGGGGTTGATGGTACTTGTCTGCCGAGTTTGGGTTGATGGCAGTTACCTGCCCGGAGGGGTTGATGGTACTTGTCTGCCCGGATCTCCTCTCCATAGAATTCTTGAGCTGGTTGGCCAGTGGAATTCCACGTTAGACTTGGTAAGGTCTCTATCCAAGAAATTGTCTGGATGTGAAAATGACTCGATTTGGTTCTGGAAACCAGTTTCCATGGGTTGGGAATTCTTTAGCCTATTATGATTCTCATAGCTAAAGGAATTAACTAATCGGCTATATGTTGTGTTAAAATTGGATTTTACATATAGTTGTGTGAAATATGTTATACACATTTAACCGGAAATGAGCTTAGTGCTCAATAAGGTGTTATTGGAAACTTTAATTCCTTTGTTGTATTATTAATCTTGTGAATGTCTTGGTAGGGGCTAAGAAAATTTTTGCTTGATGCAGTGATTGACTATTTTGATGATTAGAGGGTTAGGCGCTCTTTTGGTACCTTTAGGGGTACTTTGTGGACGTCTTTAGTAAGAATCATTTTAGTATGCTTGTGGAGCAGTGATGAGCTCTTTAAGGTACTTGTAAAAGTACTGTGATTTAAAAGTCATCTAACATTGCGCAATAGATTCATAGTTAAAAGTATTTCATTTGACTCGAAATATTATGACTAATGCGATTGAATTTGTTAGTCATACATAATAGGAATTACTTACCATGGAGGGTTGATGGGTTGTCCAACCACTAGGAAAATGCTTACGTGAAAGCACTCATTATTTTCAAGAGTAGATGGTAAGTAATGGTAAGTTGACATAGAGAATTGTTTATTATGAATTTGAATACGGGTCAAGTAATGGAAATCAGAACTTGCATATTTTTGCAGTTATGAATGCTTGATCTTTTTTATGTTATAACATTACTATTTTGTTTATTGTCATTTCTTGGAATGAAATATCTGATTTTAAATAGCAAGGATCACTTTCGTGTGGTTTAGATGGTTATCTCATGAGTAAAATCTAAGGGTCCAATGAGAGAAGAACACTGAGGACGGTGTTCTTGTTAAGGGGGGGAGTATGTAATATCCCTATTACATTTAACCATGCGTAAAAGTAATTTCAAGTTATGAATTAGTTATTGAACTAATTCTTGTTAGTTGTAAAAACTGAAATCAAGAAACGGTGGATTAGCGCTGAGACCCCAACTATTACGAGATGCCTGGTTACTTATTCGGGGGTGGTCTTCATCATGGACGGCCGAACTTGAATTTTCTCAGACTTCTTTGCAGAATGCCAATTTGCGTGATCATTTCAGACTTCTTTGCAGAATGCCAATTTGCATGATCAGTTCAGAATTTGAAGGTGAAGAAGCAGCAACATGGTATTTCACACAAGATTGTTCCTCAGCGAATCTTGAACAATGGTTATCAAGAATTTGCGTGTGGGTTTTAATCGGAGCTGAAAATAAGATTGGAAAGAAAGAAATGAGGCGTATGGTGAGCCGAGAAGCATGTTCCATTATTTACACTGTCAAATGCGCGCCATTAGCTCCGGGAGTGCCATTTAAAATCTGCAAATCTGCCTATTGGAGTGAGGCAAAAGTACAGATAAGTAACTTGCAAATTCCGAGTTTATTCACTTGCTTTCTGAAGAGATAAGTATAAATATATTATTTGCATTCTATTTCTTGAAACGAAAAGATGCAATATGAATAATTATTGCACATAAAATCTAAGTAAATGGTTATTATTCAACTAAGATTGGAGTAATTTTTATGAGAGTGCGTTATAAAATCTAAGTAAATGGTTATTATTCAACTAAGATTGGAGTAATTTTTATGAGAGTGCGTTAAAGATATTTGACAAATTCTAGAGAAACATAAGTACACATGTTATTTAGATTCTATTTCTTGAAAAGAAAATAGGCAATATGCACACATAATCTAAGTAAATGTGTAGATTTTATTACAAAGATTACATGTGAATCTTGTGTGTTAAAAACTAAGTAGATTTGTCATTTTCTTGGAATAAAATCCTTGCTAAATATAGCCCAAATATCTTCTTGAGAAAAGAAGATGAGGCATATAAACGTCCTGAGGACATAGCGTGAAAAGTGGCCAAGATTTCTTGAATTAAAATATGTATTTCTATTTAATAAAAGTTTTCTTTTGAAAAAGATATATATGCTAATTGCATTATGATTCTAGCTAGTTTCTAAGTTCTAGTAAAATAACTATGCATTACATGCATGATAGAGATAGCTAATGATGTGCTTCTAGGCACATAGATATCCTCTTCTAACTTTCTTGAAAAGAGTATGTGTTATATACACATAAATATAGTTCCATTTTAGAAAAGTGTGTATACTTCATGTATGAACAATGATGGCTTTTATGTGAAATCTCTTGAAACAAAAATAGAGTTTCCTACTCTTAAAATATCCAATGAATAGTGTTCATATCATATCAAGAACCCTACTTGTTTCATGAAAATATTATGTGCATTGAAGTAAAAGTAATTGTGTTAAGAAAGACACATGTTGCATGCACGTAAGGGTAGCTATTGTGATTTTGTGTGTACATAGAGAAAGTAGTCATGTTAACCTTCTTGAAAAATATAATCTCTTGAAAGATTGTCTTGTTAGATGATTTGCATTGACTTCTTGATTTTGATGCATAAAGGGTAAGTTAAGTTTTTGTATCTTGATTTTTATGCATAAAGATGGATATCTTTAATAATTTCTCGAAAGGGAAGCTTGAGAATCTTTCATATAGGAATGTAGTGAAATGAAGTTATAATGACTTGCCTTAAGAAATAATTATGTAATTGTTTACATGAAATGTTAATAGAATTCTAGAAAAGGGATTATGTGTTGCATACTTTCAAGGAGGGCTCTTATGATGGCTCTTATGATAAGCTACTGTGTGCGTAAAGAATAGTCAATGTGTTCTAAAGATATATTCTTTGTATGGCTAGAATAACTATTGGGCCATATTTCTTTAGGAAAATGATAGGTGATTACTATTATGCTCACATAACTATTATCTTAGCTTTTTGTTGAATGAGATGTGTATGCACACGAGATTTGTGTTAGCTTTCTTTAGAAAGGATATATATTTGCATGCACGAAAAGACTACAGGTTGTGTGAGAATGCATAGCTAAGGGACTAGTTCTTTTGACAACGTTTATGTAAATTTTCATGCAAGAAGATTATAACTGATATTTTAGTTAGTCCCTTCGAAGGAACGCCTTAGTGCTTGTGGCCTTTAAGAATATGTGCAGTGCTAGTTAATATGATTATTTATAAATGTAGTCATGATGCCAATGTTGATAATGAGAACATTGACTTGTAAAAATAATGATTAGTTCTCTTAAAGAGAAATATGCTTGAGTGTGAATAAGCATTGTGAAAGGTAGAATAAGAATTTACTTGAAGATATGCACTAGTTAATTAGTATGTTATACTTGCTCATGCAGATGAGTAGATGTTAAAAGATCTCTTTTAGAGGTTGATTATTGATTCATTAATATGGTATCTAATCTTGTTGTCAAAGCTTGTTGATGATAGCATTGACAGGAAACGATGGCGGTTGGTGCCAAAGAAAAGTGATGTTTAACATTGTGGCACGAAAAGGATTAACGGGCCATGCAGATGAGGTAGAGTTGCCGGATCATCCATTGCTAGAACAATCATGCCACAAGGAATGTTGCATGTGGCGATATGTAAGGAAAGGGTTTCATGGAAAATGTATTAGCTTTTAGCTAGTTATGTAATAGCTTAATGATAATTCATTGTAATGATTTTTATAACAATGGTTAAGGGATGGAATCCCTTATAAGCCATTGAGCGAGGGGTGAAATCCCTCACGAGCGTTTAAAAATAAAATTAAATGTTTACTGGTTTTCACCCTACGGGGTTTCGAGGGTATATTGGTGTTCAATGGTGTGATTGCCTTTTGTGTTCAATGGTGTGATTGCCTTTTGTGTCAGTTTGATGATGATGAATCCTTGATGTTGATGGTTCTTTATTTGATGGTATGATCATAATGTTCAAGTATGAGATTAATTAATATGTTTATGGAAATCATGAAATGGATGCAAGGATTCATGAGACAGTTTGTGTTATTACACTACACAATGGTGGTTAAAGGTTATGTAATGGTTATGCAACTTACTGTCTTTGATGGCAATTTACTTGATATATTAATGAATATTATATCTAATGGTCAATGATGAATTGTGGAGTTGTGAACTGGATAATTACTTTTGGTAATTTGTATAAAAAAAATTCTTACTCCCTACTTTTACATGCGAGGTTACCGGGGTACGTTACAAGTGGTATCAGAGCTAAAGGTTGCAGTACTGGCGCCTTTGGGAATTGGTAAGCAGAGAAGAAATTGAGGTATGCCACCAATGGCATTAACTCAGGTATGTGTTTAAGCATTCACATATTGACTTGTGTAGTACACTACCTTCGCCATGATATGTGTGAATCATGTTTATAACTGCTTTGAGTAGTAAGTAATAAAGTTGTTGCATAACTATGTTCATGACATTGGATTCCTGATGATGATAAAAGACAATGAAACTTTTGTCACACTTAAGAGCAATATTGAACACTCATTACACTTATGAAAAATATTGAACACTCATAGACGAAAGTGACAATCAACAACCCACTTTCGATTTGCAAATATGGCGATAGCAATGATGTATTTATTAAACATGATTGATGTTGCAATGAACTAATTTTAATGAGTCAATGCATGAATGTAAAATACGGGGATGTCCTTGGATTTGATGATATGGTGTTTTAAAAAAAAAAAATAGACTGTGCAAGACAAGCAGGGGCAAGAGCCAGTGCATGTGCAACGTCCACCTGAAGATAGTCATAAATATTTGCCAGATGTGGTGCATGGAATAAATCTTCAAAGGGGAATATCAAGACGGAGCCAGAGGAGGAAATAATTGGTACTTATGGCAATGCTTTGCACTTCAACCATCATTTTGGACCCTCTGTACATGATTTCTCATCTGTGAGGGCCTCGTCGAGCTCCGTGGTGGTGTAGCATAATGAAGAGAAAGATTGAAGAGCGGTTTTGACATCGGGATCCTGCGGTATGGAGGTTGCCAGGAAAAAGATAAGTATCTTGCTCGATTCTCTTGAATTAAAATATGTGCATGTTATTATATTTACAATATTGCATTCTGAGAAGATAGTTCTCGTAAGTTTTGTTCCTAGTTTTCCAGATTTTTAACTGTCTATTTTTGTGCTATTTGATATGGATATTTTGGCACGCAGTAGAAAACTTTATCTGCTTGAATCGACTTGATTGTAATAACTAATTTTTGATTCAGTCTTGTCATAGATGGTTGAAGATGATTGGTAGTTGAGATTGGTTAGTATTGCATGAGTAACCAATAGAACTTATATGCATTAATTGCATTAGATTTAAGATTATTACAATTTGTAAACAAGTGATGGTTGATTGATGTCACATGCGTGGAATGAGTATGACGATTTTATGAGAAGAGTTCTTAATTTTACTCACCATGAGAATGCTTCATGAATAGTGTATGCTTATGTCTTAATTATTTGAGATTCACTAGCATGGTATGTGTTTATGTTAATCATTACTACTTGTGAGATAAAAATCCTTTGAGCCTCGATTTAATGATGGTTGAATTTATCTCTACTATGGGAATGACGAATTCTTATGCATGTTGCATTATAGTGTGAATTTAATGGTAGAGGCATGTTCAGTGGGTAACATTTCTAGGACCCATTCATGGTAGAATTACATGTGACAATTATTCATAAATAGACTACCTGTGTTAATAAAGTTATTACTAAACTCTAACTACCTTCCCCAACTATAGGTGCTTTCAAAGGAAAAAGGAAGCAAGGAGAAGGGAGAAGACCATGCTGTAGGGACAGACGGAAAAGGGAAAAGAATCGCTAAGTTTGGTGATGACCAAATAGCGCAAGCTTTGAGTGCCAGAATCCTGCAGAAGACACTAATTCTGGTGATGACCAGATAGCGCTTGATGTGCATGTGAGTATTCCTTTGACCATGCTTAAGAAGTTGGAAAATGATAACTATAGTGTGTTGATGTTAGTGACTTTCGTAATGTTTCCTTGAAGTCATTATTCTGAAATGGTCACATGGTAGTGATAAGATAATTGTTGCGTCTAACATCAAGTGGTAACTCTAGTGCATGTGTGACACTTAGGGGATCATGCTTCTAATTGCTTAAGTAAAGGAATTGCTTCCAATAAGGGTAGTTTAATTAGTTAGATATGCATGTTGAACCAATGGCTGGTCAGAACACCTTGATTATTCTTAGTTATATTAATGATGCATGGCCAATGCTGACCATAGTAAACGTAAGATAATATTCCATTAATGACGGTATGGATTAAGACAACAGACTATGGGAAATTGGAGATGTTTAGATCATTAACTCAACTATTGTTGACAATTATACTTGCATATGCTTTTATACATGACGATATTGTATGCATGAAAAAATTTGGAAATTGAATACTTGTTAACTGATGCATATTTATAACTAACGTTGTTGATAGGATTAAGTAGAGGTAGCTTAATGGAAACAAGAAAACTCATCACATAAATCGTTGTAATGTGAATTGCAATCATAAATGAGAAAGAATAAAGTTTTATGATATGCATGAATTGTGTTATTTAGAATATGAGTGCATACAACATGTTTGAGAAATATGTTTCCCATCAATCTAGATGTTGTGGACCCATGATGAGGATGGTGTGCATGCATGTATATTTTGTTTATGATAATGTTCATATGGTTCATTATGTAAATTACTTTGGGAAAGAATGATAAAAGAGAAATTTAACATGCCAGACAGTTGCAGATAGTTGTGAAAGGCTAGAATGCCTTGGGTTGATGACAGTTACCTGCTCGGAGGGGTTGATGGTACTTGTCTGCCCGGATTGTGAAAGGCTGGAATGCCTTGGGTTGATGACAGTTACCTGCCCGGAGGGGTTGATGGTACTTGTCTGCCGAGTTTGGGTTGATGGCAGTTACCTGCCCGGAGGGGTTGATGGTACTTGTCTGCCCGGATCTCCTCTCCATAGAATTCTTGAGCTGGTTGGCCAGTGGAATTCCACGTTAGACTTGGTAAGGTCTCTATCCAAGAAATTGTCTGGATGTGAAAATGACTCGATTTGGTTGTGGAAACCAGTTTCCATGGGTTGGGAATTCTTTAGCCTATTATGATTCTCATAGCTAAAGGAATTAACTAATCGGCTATATGTTGTGTTAAAATTGGATTTTACATATAGTTGTGTGAAATATGTTATACACATTTAACCGGAAATGACCTTAGTGCTCAATAAGGTGTTATTGGAAACTTTAATTCCTTTGTTGTATTATTAATCTTGTGAATGTCTTGGTAGGGGCTAAGAAAATTTTTGCTTGATGCAGTGATTGACTGTTTTGATGATTAGAGGGTTAGGCGCTCTTTTGGTACCTTTAGGGGTACTTTGTGGACGTCTTTAGTAAGAATCATTTTAGTATGCTTGTGGAGCAGTGATGAGCTCTTTAAGGTACTTGTAAAAGTACTGTGATTTAAAAGTCATCTAACATTGCGCAATAGATTCATAGTTAAAAGTATTTCATTTGACTCGAAATATTATGACTAATGCGATTGAATTTGTTAGTCATACATAACAGGAATTACTTACCATGGAGGGTTGATGGGTTGTCCAACCACTATGAAAATGCTTACGTGAAAGCACTCATGATTTTCAAGAGTAGATGGTAAGTAATGGTAAGTTGACATAGAGAATTGTTTATTATGAATTTGAATACGGGTCAAGTAATGGAAATCAGAACTTGCATATTTTTGCAGTTATGAATGCTTGACCTTTTTTATGTTATAACATCACTATTTTGTTTATTGTCATTTCTTGGAATGAAATATCTGATTTTAAATAGCAAGGATCACTTTGGTGTGGTTTAGATGGTTATCTCATGAGTAAAATCTAAGGCTCCAATGAGAGAAGAACACTGAGGACGGTGTTCTTGTTAAGGGGGGGAGTATGTAATATCCCTATTACATTTAACCATGCGTAAAAGTAATTTCAAGTTATGAATTAGTTATTGAACTAATTCTTGTTAGTTGTAAAAACTGAAATCAAGAAACGGTGGATTAGCGCTGAGACCCCAACTATTACGAGATGCCTGGTTACTTATTCGGGGGTGGTCTTCATCATGGACGGCCGAACCTGAATTTTCTCAGACTTCTTTGCAGAATGCCAATTTGCATGATCATTTCAGACTTCTTTGCAGAATGCCAATTTGCATGATCAGTTCAGAATTTGAAGGTGAAGAAGCAGCAACATGGTATTTCACACAAGATTGTTCCTCAGCGAATCTTGAACAATGGTTCTCAAGAATTTGCGTGTGGGTTTTAATCGGAGCTGAAAATAAGATTGGAAAGAAAGAAATGAGGCGTATGGTGAGCCGAGAAGCATGTTCCATTATTTACACTGTCAAATGCGCGCCATTAGCTCCGGGAGTGCCATTTAAAATCTGCAAATCTGCCTATTGGAGTGAGGCAAAAGTACAGATAAGTAACTTGCAAATTCCGAGTTTATTCACTTGCTTTCTGAAAAGATAAGTATAAATATATTATTTGCATTCTATTTCTTGAAACGAAAAGATGCAATATGAATAATTATTGCACATAAAATCTAAGTAAATGGTTATTATTCAACTAAGATTGGAGTAATTTTTATGAGAGTGCGTTATAAAATCTAAGTAAATGGTTATTATTCAACTAAGATTGGAGTAATTTTTATGAGAGTGCGTTAAAGATATTTGACAAATTCTAGAGAAACATAAGTACACATGTTATTTAGATTCTATTTCTTGAAAAGAAAATAGGCAATATGCACACATAATCTAAGTAAATGTGTAGATTTTATTACAAAGATTACATGTGAATCTTGTGTGTTAAAAACTAAGTAGATTTGTCATTTTCTTGGAATAAAATCCTTGCTAAATATAGCCCAAATATCTTCTTGAGAAAAGAAGATGAGGCATATAAACGTCCTGAGGACATAGCGTGAAAAGTGGCCAAGATTTCTTGAATTAAAATATGTATTTCTATTTAATAAAAGTTTTCTTTTGAAAAAGATATATATGCTAATTGCATTATGATTCTAGCTAGTTTCTAAGTTCTAGTAAAATAACTATGCATTACATGCATGATAGAGATAGCTAATGATGTGCTTCTAGGCACATAGATATCCTCTTCTAACTTTCTTGAAAAGAGTATGTGTTATATACACATAAATATAGTTCCATTTTAGAAAAGTGTGTATACTTCATGTATGAACAATGATGGCTTTTATGTGAAATCTCTTGAAACAAAAATAGAGTTTCCTACTCTTAAAATACATATGAATAGTGTTCATATCATATCAAGAACCCTACTTGTTTCATGAAAATATTATGTGCATTGAAGTAAAAGTAATTGTGTTAAGAAAGACACATGTTGCATGCACGTAAGGGTAGCTATTGTGATTTTGTGTGTACATAGAGAAAGTAGTCATGTTAACCTTCTTGAAAAATATAATCTCTTGAAAGATTGTCTTGTTAGATGATTTGTATTGACTTCTTGATTTTGATGCATAAAGGGTAAGTTAAGTTTTCGTATCTTGATTTTTATGCATAAAGATGGATATCTTTAATAATTTCTCGAAAGGGAAGCTTGAGAATCCTTCATATAGGAATGTAGTGAAATGAAGTTATAATGACTTGCCTTAAGAAATAATTATGTAATTGTTTACGTGAAATGTTAATAGAATTCTAGAAAAGGGATTATGTGTTGCATACTTTCAAGGAGGGCTCTTATGATGGCTCTTATGATAAGCTACTGTATGCGTAAAGAATAGTCAATGTGTTCTAAAGATATTCTTCGTATGGCTAGAAGAACTATTGGGCCATATTTCTTTAGGAAAATGATAGGTGATTACTATTATGCTCACATAACTATTATCTTAGCTTTTTGTTGAATGAGATGTGTATGCACACGAGATTTGTGTTAGCATTCTTTAGAAAGGATATATATTCGCATGCACGAAAAGACTACAGGTTGTGTGAGAATGCATAGCTAAGGGACTAGTTCTTTTGACAACGTTTATGTAAATTTTCATGCAAGAAGATTATAACTGATATTTTAGTTAGTCCCTTCGAAGGAACGCCTTAGTGCTTGTGGCCTTTAAGAATATGTGCAGTGCTAGTTAATATGATTATTTATAAATGTAGTCATGATGCCAATGTTGATAATGAGAACATTGACTTGTAAAACTAATGATTAGTTCTCTTAAAGAGAAATATGCTTGAGTGTGAATAAGCATTGTGAAAGGTAGAATAAGAATTTACTTGAAGATATGCACTAGTTAATTAGTATGTTATACTTGCTCATGCAGATGAGTAGATGTTAAAATATCTCTTTTAGAGGTTGATTATTGATTCATTAATATGGTATCTAATCTTGTTGTCAAAGCTTGTTGATGATAGCATTGACAGGAAACGATGGCGGTTGGTGCCAAAGAAAAGTGATGTTTAACATTGTGGCACGAAAAGGATTCACGGGCCATGCAGATGAGGTAGAGTTGCCGGATCATCCATTGCTAGAACAATCATGCCACAAGGAATGTTGCATGTGGCGGTATGTGAGGAAAGGGTTTCATGGAAAATGTATTAGCTTTTAGCTAGTTATGTAATAGCTTAATGATAATTCATTGTAATGATTTTTATAACAATGGTTAAGGGAGGGAATCCCTTATAAGCCATTGAGTGAGGGGTGAAATCCCTCACGAGCGTTTAATAATAAAATTAAACGTTTGATGGTTTTCACCCTACTGGGTTTCGAGGGTATATTGGTGTTCAATGGTGTGATTGCCTTTTGTGTCAGTTTGATGATGATGAATCCTTGATGTTGATGGTTCTTTATTTGATGGCATGATCATAATGTCCAAGTATGATATTAATTAATATGTTTATGGAAATCATGAAATGGATGCAAGGATTCATGAGACAGTTTGTGTTATTACACTACACAATGGTGGTTAAAGGTTATGTAATGGTTATGCAACTTACTGTCTTTGATGGCAATTTACTTGATGTACTAATGAATATTATATCTAATGGTCAATGATGAATTGTGGAGTTGTGAACTGGATAATTACTTGTGGTAATTTGTATAAAAAAATTCTTACTCCCTACTTTTACATGCGAGGTTACCGGGGTTACAATTGGTTTTATTTTATTTTTATTTTTATTTTTGTGAAAAATATTTACATTATATAACCTTATAACATCTCTTCTATTTGAGTTGAAAAGACTCAATCATCAACTAAATACTAGCATAGATCCATTGGAATCTAAGAAGCCTACCTTTAGAGGGATCCAATCTCTTGAAGTACAAAGCTATTTGAGATTAAGGGAAATGATCCCTCTGAATGGTTGGTAAGTATGGATCTAGAAATATTTATATTTTAAATTAAATTGTATATAATAAAAAAAACCTTCATAAAAATTGATACTCAAGTAATTTCACCCAAATTTATCATTTACATTTTTTTTTAATTTCATTATATTTAAAATAATTCAAAAAATAAATAATTTATGAATATTGATATCTAAGATATTCAACCAAAATTCATATTTAACATTTAAAAAAATTCAAAATTTAATAATTTGTATATATCACATTGGCTTTAGTGTAATGAATAAAAAAAGACAAAATTTAAAAGGAAAATTAAAATATTTGGTAAAAGCCATAAACATTTAAGATATTTAACCAAAATCCACAATCTATATTCCACCAAAAAAATTGATATATTTCACCACCAAAATCTGTCATTCAAAATACAACTATTGACACTATACACTTATAATCTTAATCCTTATTTATGAGATCAAAAACTCATACTATAGGGAGCCATTAACACCTAATGTGCCGAACAACTCTCTCATGCTATACTCAAAATTCATTTTACTGAGTGACTTTAATTATACTTCTCATATCGTGTCCTTTATTCATGTAATAAAATTCTTTGTTGATATTTGCAAACTTTGTCCTTTATTCATGTAACCAAAAGCTTTGTTAAGTGACTAGTAATAAATTTATCTAGTTCAATAATCTGCAAAGAAGCAAGGAATGTTTAATTAACAACTAAATTATTTTCACTAGTTTAATTTTATACAAAATTCAAGCAAAGATTTATTAAAAACTTAAAATGCATTGGTGTTGTTACTTGCATCCACAATTTGTAAAAGAATTTCTAGCCAGAATATCTAACTAAACAAATTATTGCATCATTAAATAATAATTCAAGTTTTACTTTCTTCAAGGCATGAAAAATTTGAATAAAAACCTATAGTTTACTAAGAAAGTTTGTTTCAATGTCCTTTGTTCAAAACTCCATAAGATACATTGCAAACACTATCCAAGTCTCTGAGTATCTTTCGGCTCCTGGTCATTTTCCAGCAGTTGTATGGTTATGCAAGAGACGTCCAAGTCTCTGAGTATCTTTCGGCTCCTGGTCATTTTCCAGCAGTTGTATGGTTATGCACCATACATCCACGTAAATTCCATCTCTTTGGCACTCCGAGTTTACTCTATTTCAGAGAAAGAGAGGAAACGTGGGGTGCCAACACAATTTACTTGATACTGATCAGCAGTATTGTAAGTTTTATTTTAATCTCTGCATGTCTAGTTTGTCTCTTCTTGTGTAATTTCAGAGAAAGAGAGGAAACGGTAATTAACTAAGCAGCGCCTAAATGTACAGCACATTACAGTATCAATTCACCGCTCCGTGTTTTTTCTCAAGTATGCTTTCCAAACAGTAATTAACTAAACAGAGTAGGTTCAATACATCCAAATCTCTATTACATAGTTTTTTATTAATGTATTATGAACCTATATGCAGCGCCTAAATATACAGCACATTACAGCATTGCACAGTGTTTCTATTATGCATTACTCGATTCAAATTGCAGTTCCTGGCTGCATATTTAGAATATATTTATGCATTTGTTTCTGGTATGAAGCTTTTGGTAAAATTGTGATTTAATGGCTGGAGTGACAATACACAGTGACGCGGGACTTCTCAGAGCAAAACGAACTGCAAGAGCTTTAAAGTGGTTCGACGGGTTCTCTTTAATTAAGAATGCGTTTGATTGTGTTTACAGCTCTTTTTTTTCAACTAGTGTTTTTATTTCTGTAATTCATTGACCTTCTATCTAATACTGTACCAGGCAGATATGCTTTTAACCATGGAGCTTAGATGCATTTTAATAATGAAATCTGACCACTAGAGTGTCTAGAAAATTGACTCCATGGAAAATTAAAACCATAAACTTTTAATAGCAAAAACGCATCTACTTGTAGTTAAACCACTTTTCAGCTACTTGTTTTTTGTTAAGATGAGAATTCCATTATGATGTTTTTTTAGCCTGGACAATCATGGACAATCATGGAAATTCCTGTAAAATTTTCATAAAATTAGATAAGGATTTCCTATAAAATTTTCATAAAATCAGATAGGGATTTTTGTATAACCAGTGATCAAATTTTAAGATTTTGAGTGCTTATTTCTGGTGGATGGGAGTGTCATTATTAACCTCCCCACCAAGGTGTTGACACAAGATGGCACAACTATGATGCATCATGATGTGATGGATGTTGATATTTTCTAGGTTCCTCTCAAGAGGTGTCCATTATTAACCTCCCCACCTGTTGTGGACACAGGATGACCCAACTATGATGCATCCTGATGTGATGGATGTTGATATTTTCTAGGTTCCTCATAGGAGTCCCACCCCTCTAAAAAAACAAAAACATGATCCAAACAATAAGATTTTTTTTTTGCCTAAACCACTTTTATCCATTCAGTCAATTCCTACACCTCACACTTCCTTGAATTAATATGCCAGTTGTGTCTGGGAAATAGTGATTTGGTTGTTATATTTAATTAATTGAATTGATATGCTAGTTGTGTCAAGAAAATAGTGAATTGATTTGGTAATTGACTTTGAGTTGGAAATCTTGAATTAATATGCCAGCTACACCTCACACTTCCTTGAATTAATATGCCAGTTGTGTCTGGAAAATAGTGATTTGGTTGTTATATTTAATTAATTGAATTGATATGCTAGTTGTGTCAAGAAAATAGTGAATTGATTTGGTAATTGACTTTGAGTTGGAAATCTTGAATTAATATGGGAGCTGTGTCTTGAAAATAGTGATTTGGTTGTTATATTAATTAATTATATTTATATGTTAGTTGTGTCTCGAAAATAGTGAATTGATTTGATTGTTATATTTAATTAATAGTGATTTGGTTGTTATATTTAATTAATTCAAGTGATATGTTAGTTGTGTCTGGAAAATAGTGAATTGATTTTATTGTTATATTTAATTAATTGACTTTGAGTTGGAAATATTGAATTTCTCACGTTGTTATTTTATTAAATATCATAGGCACATCCATGCACATGAGTCTATAATACTTTATTAATTGTCTTAATCAATATCACATCAAGTGGTATGAGAGCTCTAGGTTGCTAAGGTTAGACAAGCTTGTGCTCGATTTTTTTGTTGAATGCTAACTACCACAAAGCTCAAATTAGGAGAAATAGAGTTGATTGAAGCTAACCTAGAAATTGGAAGAATCTATCCTAGGAGGAAAATGGCAGAAAAAAGTCCCTTAGCATCAGAATCCCAGTTCATGTACATTTTAATGACCATGAGAGCCATGGTAGAGGAAATGTATAGAGAATTTAAGAAAGGTCCAAGTGAAGATTCTTCAACTTCTGAGCATGACAAATGAGTAGAAGAATCTCTCCTAAATTACCATTCTAAAAGCAAAGGGAAAGAAAAAAAGCTTCCCACACCTCGTGATAGTGTTGAAAATAAAAAGAAGAAAGCATCTTTAATTAAATTAGATGTTAAATCTCTTTTGCAAATATATTATGGAGAGTTGAATGCAGAGAAGATCGATAATTGGATTAAACAGATTGATGTATATTGCAGGGTGTAGAGCATTGATTCAGACAGAACTAAGCTTCAACTTCAACTGGCCAGCCTACGCCTTGGAGGAACTGCCCTCCTGTGGTGGGAAGGCAGAACACAAGCTAACATGAAGAAGCATGGTAAGATTCTTTCTGTCTAGAGTGAATTTGTTTCTGCAATTAAAAAACAATTCTATCCGCTAGCTTATATGCAACAAGCTATGATGAGTTGACAAACTCTTCCCCAATTGAAAGGGAAAAGTGTACAAAACTACACCTACGAATTTAGAGAAAGAGCTTTGATTCTAGGAATATCTTTACACTCACCTGAAACTCTGTTGAAGTATGTAGGTGGTCCACATAACTATTTAAAGCACGCCATTCTCATTTAATCCTACTAGCATAGATGAGGTATCTCTTCAGGCTACACATCTAAAGGCTAGAGGCAAGAATGTGAACCCCGAAGTTGGGGGATCATCAAAACCCACTGCAAGCAAGAACAAGGAAAAGAGAAAGCAGAAATGGAAAGAGAGGAAGACAAATATTGTACAAAGGACCAAACCTTAATGCACTCATTGCAAAAAGAATGGGTATGATGATGAACACTACTATATTCTTCATCTGGAGCTAAGGCCCAAGAAGTATGATGGAAAAAAAAATAAGACTATTGCAGCTATTCAAAAGGATTTGGGGTCAGAGTGAGGGGATGAAACAATGATCACAACCACAGGTATAAAAGGTAAAAATTTTGAATCATCTACTAGTAATTCTGCACAATCTACTTATAATGAAGAAAATCAAAGGAAGAGACATGAGCTTTTTCAAAGTAGAGTTATTTCCAAGCATCAAAAGATTGATACTTTGTTTGATAATGGCTCACAAGTAAACTTAATTTCTGGAGAAATTGTAAAGAAGTTGGGATTACTAACCACACCTCACAAGAAGCCATATCCATTTGGTTGGGTATGTGATAAAGCAAAGCTACAAGTGACTAGACAATGTAAACTTAGGTTTTCTTTTGGGTCACCATTTGTAGATGAGGTTGAGCTAGATATTGTTCCATTGGATACCTGTGGAATTGTTTTAGGGAGTCCTTACTTATACGATAGAAAAGCCATTTTCTATAGAGCTGAAAATAAGTATCAACTCGCTAAGGATGGAATCGAATATATTGTAAGATCTCATAAACTTAAGAATAATTATACTCTCATAAACTTGGGGAACATGAAAAGAATTGTAAATTGATGCAAACAATTTTTACTGATGGTTGTAAAGGAAAAGAAAACTCATAAAACTAATGTATTTGAAGGGTGTAATTCTAAAGAGCAAGCTGGTTTAGAAAAAGTTGTTTTAGAACATGATATACTATTTCAAGAAACTAAAGGCCTGCCACCCAAAAAGGAAATAGTACATGATATTAATTTGCAACAAGATGCTCCATTGCCTAACATCAGAATGTATAGGTTGTCTACATTAGAGAATGCAAAAATCAAGAGGCAGGCACAGGAGCTCCTCGAGAAAGGGTTCATAAGACCTATCACATCACCATGTGGGTCTCCAATTGTCTTAGTGAGAAAGAAAGATGGCTTGTGGAGAATGTGCATTCATTACAGAGCACTGAATAAGATAACAAACAAAAATCGTTATCCCGTTCCTCGCATAGATGATTTATTAGATCAGTTGAAAGAAGTTGTTTACCTTTTCAAGTTGGACTTCCATAGTGGCTACCATCAAGTCAGAGTTGCAGAACAGGATGCATGGAAGACTGCTTTCAAAACGAAGCATGGATTGTATGAGTGGTTAGTTACGCCTTTTGGCTTAACTAATGCTCTTGCTACTTTCATGAGAATAATGAATGATGTACTAAGGCCTTTTATTGATGATCTTTTCATTGTATATTTAGATGACATACTTGTATTTAGTAAAACATGGGAAGAACATTTGAAGCATGTAAAGTAGACTCTAGATGTTCTGAAAAGAGAAAATATTTATGTTAAGATATCAAAATGTGAATTTGGCAAAACATCTTTGAATTATTTGAGTCATATTGTAGGGGGTGGTGAATTCAAGATACATCCCTCTAAGACTCCACTCATTGTAAACTGCCCTAAACTTAAATCTTCTGTAGAAGTTAGAAGTTTCCGAGGAGAAACACGGTATTGGAGAAAGTTTATTGCTAACTTTTCCTTGATTGCAACTCCCTTACATGATTTAATAGGATTGAATAAAGTGTTTCAGTGGGAAGGGAAATAAAAAAAAGCTTTCGACACCTTAAAATAAAAGATTAATACAACACAAGTGCTAGCACTGCTGGATCTTCAAAGAACCTTTGAGATTGAAATGAATGCGAGTGACTATGCCATGGGAGGAGTGTTGATGCAGCATAGTAAACCCATATGTTATCATTCTGAGACATTTAATTCTACAGTAGTTAATTATCCCACATATGATAAAGAATTGTAGGCATTAGTACAGAGAGTGAAAAAGTGGAAAGAGTATCTAATGGGCAAAGAGACAATTATACATACTCATCATCAACCACTTCAATATTTACACTCACAAACTAACTTTCAACAATCAAGACACTATAGGTGGATGGGTTTGCTACGACAGTTTCATCTTGTCATCATATATAAAAAGGGCATATACAATAAAGTTGTAGATATGTTGTCCATGCCAATCATAAATGCATCTACTATACATAAGCATAACTCAGTATTGCATGAAAGCTACATTGAATAGTATGCACAAGATATAGATTTTAAAGATGTATATACAACTTTAAGTCATGGCAAACAAGTAGAAGAAGTGGATTATCATGTTAAGGACCAACTCTTGTATAATTTTGGAAAGTTATGCAATCCTCAAACAAAGAGAATTAACATAATTAGGGAGGCACATACTTCCATGATATTAGGTCATTTTGGTGTATGTAAAACAATTGCACAGGTGCAAATATTTTGTTATTGGCCAAAAATGAATGAAAGAGTTTCTAGATATGTATGAGGGTGTACCATGTGTGTTAAAAGCAAGCCTGACAATAGAAAACTAGGCTTGTACACTTCACTACGAGTTCCTTCTCATCCTTGGGAAAGTGTTTCCATGGACTTTGTTGGTGGACTCCCTAAATCCAGAAGAGGTCATGACTATTTATAAGTTATTATGGATAGGTTCAACAAAATGTGTATTTTAATACCTGGTAACAAACAGATTATAGTTGAACAAACATTAAAGTTGTTCTTTTAGCATGTATGGGTTCATTTTGGATTACCCACTTCCATTGTATCTAATCGAGATTCCCGATTTGTTGGGATGTTTTGGTCAAGTCTGTGGGAATTGATGGACACCAGACTGAAGAAGAGCACAACCTTTCATCCACAAACAGATGGCCAAATAGAGGTGGTCAATCGAACAGTGATCCAGTTGCTCAGAGGCTATTGCAGCAAGCATCCCAAGCTTTGGGATAAACATTTGTGTTATGTGCAACATGCTCACAACCGGGCTAAATATCCTTCTACATAGAGATCTCCTTTTGAGACCTGTTTTGGTTTCACACCAAGGTCTCACTTGGATTTTGTCTTTGGTAAAGACATAGTGGTTGATGAACACAACAATGTGGACAAGGCAACCAATTTCATTGAACAAATCCAAGAGATTCACGAGGCAGCACAGGAATAGCTGGAAAAGAGCGAAGCCAAGTACAAGGCAAGGCATGATAAGCATCATATTGAGCATAGTTTCCAAGTTGGCGATCTATTCTGGTTGTATATTAGCAAAGACAGAATGCAACGTGAAGGTAAGAAGTTCAAGCCAATAAGGTATGGACCTTTCAAGATACTTGAGAAAATAAGTGCGAATGATTTTCGCCTTGATTTGCGAGCTTACATGCACATCTATTCAGTAGTTAATATAGAAAGCTTGAGACTATTTGAACCTTCATTGATTGAAGATCCCGAAGAGCAGAGTCAATTGCCTTGTATTGATGATCTGTTGCCTGAATATCTCAATGAATTGCAGGAAGATACAGTTTTGGACAAGAAGGTGAGAACTACACGTAGAGGGGATGTTGAGTACCTCACGATTGGACTCAAGGGTTCAAAACCAAGTATTGCAAGATGGATAGAAATTGGGCAAGAGAGGAATCTATACCCTCACTTGATTGATGCTCACAAACCAAATTTTGGTGGTCCAAAAGCTTTTTTAGTGGGAAGGTGTGATCCAAATGGGATCCTAGAACACACTCTAAGTTTTCATGACTCTTTAAAAATTATGCCAAAGGTTTCAAATCTTGTGAAGGTCAATCTTATCGAAGGTATCCTCATAACAATTGCAATTTGTGATCAGCATGGAGCAATGAGGACTGTCGGTCAAGCGCACAGACTGTCGGCCCATGGTAACACACGTTATCGCAAATTAGAAAATCCAGAGGCCATTTCAAGAAATGAGGGTCATTTCTTATATGCGATTAGCGACAAGTCGCTAATCGCATATTGTAGGGAAAACCCCTCGGAGAAGGAAAGGCTACAAGCACTCAGACCCAAAATACAGTAAAATGCAACACATATCATTTTGATTTTGTCAGAAGCGGGATTCCGTAAAAACCGGTAGGATATCGGAAGGGCTTCGAGTGGTAAGCGGTTTCAACTGAGTCCTGCCTAATACCATATAATGGTTGCCACGCATCCGGTGGAAGAGAGAGAAATTGTTCACATCGAACAGGTAAACATCATGCTACTTAGCCGCCCAATATGGACGATGACTGTAGGATCTCGGGCCCCTGGATCAATGACAGAGATGCGTTCCGATGGATGACCAGATTTGACGAGGTTAACAGGCAGCGTTCTATAGGATTTAAAGTCCGACATGGACGATGCATTGGCAGAAGGTTGTGTTTCGCGGCCATTCTTGGAGTTAACATAAAAAAAACAGTCGTTTCAAATATGTCCAAGAGAACTGACACTCATTTGTTATGAAATAGGTGGCCACCTACCTATGAGGCATTATACAATGACTAATTATGTAGGACAGACGGAATTCAAATGGACAGAGGTAGGGGAACTAGAAATTAGTGAAGCGAAAACGAACATTCACGAAGTAGATTGGATTTAAAGCCACCAACTAACAACGAAAGCAACAAGCAGTAAGCTAAGAGCAGAGAGCAGTAGGGAGCAAGCCAAACGCGGAGAGAAGAAGACGAGCTAACCTACAAAGGCAAAGGCAGCATCGAGCCAAAGTTAAGATAGAGACACAGAGTGTCAGAGAGTTTGTGCACTCCAAAAAAGGCTTGAGAGGTTCAAGCACACTCCTCTTTAATGCCTGTCATGTATGAGTTTTAGATTGGGCTCATACTACTGTGACAAATAGAGTTCCAGAGTCAGTAAAGAGAGTCTGTGTACTCCAGAGACTTGGGGTATCCAAGTATAGTCTTGTTGATTTGTATTTGTTGAGTGAGACTCAAATTGAGCTCACTGTTGTAAAAACTCTGCTTTGAAAACATAATAGAGAGGCCACCATTGAAGGCTGGACGAGGAGACGTAGCCCAAGAGTATTGGGTGAAGTCCTTATTAAACTTGTTGTGATTATATGTTTGCATGTTATTTTTTCTTTAATTGCTTCATTGTCTGTGTATTTTGCAATCTTATCGATCCGTTGCATAAAATATCATAGGCACATCCATGCACATGTGTTTGTAATACCTTATTAATTTTCTTAGATCAATTTCAGATCAAGTGGGACTTTTTGGAAGCTTTTCTTGGTTTCTCCGTTTTAATTTATTTAAAATCCCGCAGGAATTTATTAAAATCACAAAGTTGATGGGTAACCCTTGCACAATCGAAGTTCCCTAGGGGTTTTTAAGGATGCCTAATCCATATATACACTCAGAAAACTAGTTTAATTAACACAAATCATGATTTCACCTCAAATTTCTTTGCCGAATTGGAATTTATTAAAATCACAAGTTTGATGGTTAACCCTTGCACAATCAAGTTCCCTAGGGGTTTTTCAATATGCCTAATCCATATATACACTCAAAAACCCAGTTTAATTAACACAAATCATGATTGAACCTCAAATTTCTCTGCCTAATTTCGTCACCGAAAATTCCAAAAAGTCGCACCAAAAATTCCAAAAATTCGCAGGTACCTAAATTTGTCCAAAAAGTTGAACTAAAGACAAGTCCCTAAATTTAGAGAAACATCTCATTTATTTGAATATTGAATTTAAAACCATGGGTACACTAAACCAAGTTCTCAAAACCACTACCATATGACTATCAATTTTGATTTTTTCCCAAGTCAAATTAAAAATTTATTTGTCATATTTTATTTATATATTTTAATTCTAAATTAAATAATTACAATCCCAAAATATATGGTAAAAATTAAAGCTCTTGACATATTAGAAAGTAAGATGAATTTAGCCTCTTTTAATTATTAGTAATTAAAATTATTACTATTATTATTATTATTGATGTAATTTATTTTTTGCTGAGCAAAGACTGAACTAATTATATTAAAAGTACAAAAAAAGTATTTACAAGAGGTAAGTACCTCTGAGAGCGCATGATCCGCTCTCTGTCAAAAAATTCCTTGTGAACCTGGATCCTCTGCTTATGCAAGCCAGAGGTTACAAAACCTTCAACCGAAGGGGAATTAACTGCTATAAAGTTCATTATATGAGCAAGGTAAGAGAAAAGACAGGTGAACAGTACCCATAGCCGGAACATAAACCGCAGGAAGAACAGGGGTGCCATGCATGAATGCATCCATTGCTGGTCACCTCCCCATGAAACAAAAACCAAAAAGAAAAAGAAGATGTCGCGCCTTTGAAGCCATTGACTTACCCCTGACGCAACCGATTCACTTGTTTTGCTTCTGCTTCTCCTCCGCTTCTCTTTCCTGAGCTCGCTTCTTCCTATCTTCTGCTGCTCGAACCGGATCCCTCTCCCAAGTCACCTCCATCCCCACTGGAATATCTTCCAGCCTATCAATTCCAGGGGGCAATTTGAGATACAGGGGGTAGTCAAAAGAATCCTCAGATTCTTCCTCCCTGACCTTGCTCTGAGGGGAGGTTGGCTTGCTGCTCTGAGTCTCCATGAGAGCGTCCATTGGATTTTCAGACACCTCCATGGGCTCTTTGCATTTAAGGCTACCAATTTCCCTAAGAGCCTCCGCCTGCTCTGCTGAAAAACCTTGGGTGCTTTCATCATCAACCTTGCTTTGGAGCTCCGGGCTGTAAGAGCTGTCCGGGTCATCCGAGGAGGGAGGCACCTGTTCCTCTGTGTCGTCCTTCTGATTATCCTCCTCATTCTCCTCGGAGAATATAACAGTGATCATTGCTTTGACCACGGGCTTGTTTCTCCGGTGACGATAATGGAGGGTCGCTGTCTGAACAGAGTTACTGATGTCCGAGCCCGAATAATCTGAATCAGAGGAGGGAGGCTCTGCTACAGCCAGAGGAGAGAGGCGCTTCGGGCTTGCTTGGCCCCTTCCTCTCATGCCAGCACGCTGACCATAATTGCGTCCCCTACGTGGCCCCAGATGACCAGTTCGAGGTGCCATGTTAAGCCTTGTTACCAGAAGCCTCCTGCAACCAGCAAGATTGTCAACACCGTGGTTGTCCGGGCTGCAGAGCAACCCAAAGGCAAGCGTCGAGTTCACCAGAGAAGACAGGGGACAAAGCACCAGAATTGCACAATGGATGAAATCCACAGAGCCTCCCTTCCTTACTCGGGCATCAACAGTGAGATTAAACAGACCGGAGCCGAGCTTAAAACCAGGCGAAGGAATTGAAGGCACCATCCTATGAAATCTGCAGGCAATTTTTCGGGAGTTCTGCTGCAATGAAGGGCCATTAAGGCCATTTAACTTGAATGGGACGGAGGCCAGCTTCCAGCACATGGCTTCCACCTGTCTGGAGCATGGCTTCATGTGCCCGGCGCGTGGAGAGCGCTTAGACATTAATAGCATGATTAACACCCGCATCCGGGTGATCTTGAGCCCTTCTTTTAGAGTCATTCTTTAGTATTTCCTGATAGGTAGACCATTCTGTCTCTGAGATGTTACCCTGAGGTAAACCTTCGAAATGGTCTTTCCCTCTATCCACTCCTACATTTGCCATGAAGTCTGCAAGTTTATTCCCCTCACGCCTGATGTGGTTGAAGGTTATTGCTTTGTTGTCCTTTAGCCAGGATTGCAGAAGCTCCAACCTAGAAACCATTCTCCAGCTCCTACTGACCTTTTGAGCCTCTGTTCCCTGTTGTATCTTGATAGCCATGTTGATTAAAAGTTGTGAGTCGCCTTCTACAATTAGAGGCAAAAGTCCTTCTCGCTGAGCCATGAAAAGGCCTCTCCAGAGACCTTCCAGTTCAGCCACATTATTTGTATTCCATCCAATGGAGCCATAGAAAACTTTGAGTACTTGACCTTGATGATTTCTGACCGCCCCGCCATATCCTGTGAGTCCAGGGTTTCCTTTGGAAGCCCCATCAAAGTTTAGCATGTAAGTATTGATGGGTGGAGGGGACCAGATCGAAGGGGTATCCTGCTGTCTGCTAGAGTTGCTCGTAGGAGAGTTGGGAGATTGTAGATTGATTTGCCAATTATGCCATATTGTTTGCTCCTTGTCATTGGATGGAAAGTCCTCCTGAGACCAGCATTTAATGGAGAGTGTTTCCTATATGTTTTGGTTTATTATCTTCCATACTTGTTGCTCATCCATTGACTGATTTTTGAAGATTCTACGATTGCGCTCCTTCCATAGGTTCCACATTACTATTCCAGGGAGAATTTGCCAGAGCGTGTTGAGGATGTTACTTTGATAGGGTTGCTGGGGCCATTTGCGTAGAGTATTGTTTACATCTCCCAACTCGCGGCCTTCCTTTTGGCATCTAAAGGTGACTTTCTCCCATATCTTTCTGCTGAATGGACATAGTTGCATTAGATGCACAGCAGTTTCCTCCTCCTGTTTACAATTTAGACATATTGAGGGTCCTTCAAATTTTCTTTTTCTGAGATTGTCCCAAGTGAGAACTCTATTGCGAGATAGGAGCCAAAGGAAAGTGGAGATTTTTGGCCAGATCTGGGGATTCCAGATTTTCTCCCATAATTTGTCCTTGGTCAGCTGATCTTTGAGGGTGATAAGATAAGCTTCTTTGGTTGTGTATGTACCTTTCTCTTCGTATCCCCACCTAAGTTTATCCTGATCGTTTTCTTTGAGAATCCTTCTTTTTTGTAGCTCGTTGGCCAGAGACCTTTGAACTGCTGCTGGGCTATTTGGAATGATCTCTAGAGCCTCTCGCCAGGTTCGATGATCAGACTCAGGATTATCCTTCCAGAATTGATTAACCGTTTCCTGTGAGTGAATATGGTGCTCTGGAATATCTTGGATTGTGTGAGCTAAACTTGGAATTTGTTGCCAAGAATCCGCCCAGAAGCGTGTTGTGCCTCCATCCTTAACCTCCCAAAAACTATGCTTTTGGATAAGGTCCCTGTGCAGTATCGTTGAATTCCATATAGTTGAGCCTTTGCTTATTTCTGTCATTCTGATACATTCCTCCAGAGGAAGATTGTTGGCGTATTTTGCTGTCCAGAATCGTGCCCATAGTGTCCCTGGATATGATAGCCATCTCCACCATATTTTTGCGCCCATGATCCTATTGCTATGTTCAGGATCCCGAAGACCAATTCCTCCTGCTTTCTTAGGGAGGCATGCTTTCTCCCATTTTACTAATGCCCATTTTCTGTTGAGACCTGTGCTGCCCCAGAAGAAGTTTCGTTGCAAATTGTTTATAGCTTTTAAGACCCACTTTGGTGCTGCCAGAATAGAGAATAGGTACAAGGGCATGGATTGTAAGACTGCCTTGATAAGCACTAGACGGCTGGCCATGTTTAGGGAGCGGTGAGTCCAAAGCGAAAGTCTTGCTTCCAGTCTTTCCAGAAGAGAGGTCCAAGAGGAGTGTTTCTGGGCTGAGTCGAGGAGGGGGGCTCCTAGGTACTTGGAGGGCAGGGACGCAATGGAGAAGCCCACGATACGGGCTATGGCTCGCTGAGTAGACGGATGAGTATTGAAGAAGAAAATCTGGGATTTGATTCTATTAATACAAGCTCCGGAGGCAACAGAGAAGTTATTAAGAAGCGAATTTAGAGAACGGGCTTCTTGGATTGAGGAGTGGCCGAAAATCATGTTGTCGTCTACAAATTGCTGGTGGGAGACGGAGGGAGCATTGTGTAGATTGATACCTTTGAGCTCATGGGTTTGGATAGCGGAGGTAAGGCTTCTTCCCAAGCCTTCCGCCATGATGATAAACAAAAACGGAGACAGAGGATCACCTTGTCGCAATCCCCTTGAGGAACGGAAGGTTGAGGTGGGGATTCCATTAATCAAGATGGAGAAGAAAGAAGACGAGATCATACTCATGATCCATCTAATCCAAGCGTTGGAAAAACCAAATGCACTTAGAATTTTTTGAATGTAATCCCAGCTTATACTATCAAAAGCTTTTGAAAGATGGATTTTTAGAAGCATACCTGGTTTTTTTGAGTGCTTTAGAGAGTGAATAATTTCATGTGAGATAATTATTCTGTCAGTGATTTGCCTTCCTTCGACGTATCCAGACTGTTCAGGAGAGATAATGCCTGGGAGGAGTGGTTTTAATCTTAACGCCACAACCTTTGAGACAATCTTGTAGATGATGTTGCACAGGGCGATAGGCCGGAATTTCTCAGGGGAGTTGGAGTCCTCCGCTTTAGGGATTAAAGCTATAAAAGTGGCATTTAAGCCAGGATACATCCAGCGCAGGCTGCGTGATTCTTCCACAACTTGCCACACTTCCCATTTAATTAATTCCCAAAAATGATGGAAAAAATTTGATGAGAATCCATCAGGACCCGGCACTTTGCCGATCTTTAAAGATTTTGCAGCTATTTCAACCTCCTGGAGACTTATGGGCTTGAGAAGCAGGGAGTTCTGCTCCTCTGTTATCAGCCGCGGAATGTGCCTAGTAATGTCGTCTATAGCTTCTGCTCTGTTGATGGCTGGCTCCTGACTCATTGCCTTAAAATATTGAAGGAATTCCTTTTCTATATCTTCCTGGGTTTCCAGCTTATCTCCCTGAGCATTAGTTATCTGGGAAATTTGATTATGCATCCTTCTCTGCACTGTGGTTCTGTGGAAGAACTTGGTGTTCTTCTCTCCCTCCTTCAGCCATCGGATTCGGGATTTCTGTCTCCATAATAATTCCTCTTGTCTCTCTCGTTCCAGGAGTTTTGCGTCCACTTCTTGTTCCTTTTGTGCTAGCTCCTCTGAGCGCCCTTCAAGGATTAATCGCTGCTGAATATTTTTTAGATCTTTTAGGATCTTATCCTTTTCCCTGAAAATGTTGCCAAAGGTATTTTTATTCCATCTCTTGATTTCTCCTTTGAGCAATTGTAGTTTTTTTTGGAATCTTGCCATTTTGGAGTTCTCAGTTGGATTACTGTTTTGCCAGGTAGTGGTGATGAAGTCCTTGAATTCGGGGTGAGTTAGCCAAAAAGCTTCAAATCTGAAAGGTTTTTTAATATTGTTGCCCGGCCTACTCCAAAGCATCTCGATGGGCCAATGGTCTGAACCTGAAAATGGAATGATGTGGGCCTTGAATTCTCCTCCTACATGGACGGCGTTGTCAGAGATTAGGAACCTGTCCAGGCGGGAGGCAATCTGCATAGGTGCTACTCTTTTGTTCGTCCATGTGTAGAGACCATTGTCTGTAGGAAGATCTATGAGCCAATTATTTTGTATGAAATCCTTTAATAGCGTGCCATCCTTGTTGTTTCTGCAACGGCCGCCGAGCTTTTCCTCTGATGTAGCTGTCATATTAAAGTCTCCTCCTGTCACCCAAAGCGGGTGCATCCTATCTGTGTTTAGCTACTCTAGTGATTTTAGGATTGCTGCCTTCTGCTGCGTTTCTTGTGGGAAATAAACATTCGTGAGGTGGCCATAAATGTTAGTGCCCAGAAGATGAAAAACAGCTTGAATGAAGTTTTTATTAGCATGTATGTTATCTAGCTGTATCTTTCTTGCATCCCACAAGATGGCAAGTCCGCCTGAAGCCCCTTGCGCGTCTACTGCAATTATTTGTCCTCCTGGCCATGCTTTAGCCACCGCTTTTTCCAGAAAATTCAACGTACATTTGGTTTCTTGTAGAAATAAAATTGATGGTTTTTCTTCCATGATCAGATTTTTTAGAAGTTTCCCTTTCTTGGGGCCATTGAGCCCTCTTATATTCCAAGATATTAACTTCATTGAGAAGATTTGAAGTTGGTGTTGAAATATTTGGTGAGTTTGGCATATCGGCCAGAGTCCACCAGGATTTCGCCAAGCTTGATTGTTCTTTCCAGTGTTGTTTTCCTTCCTCTTTTCTTGCTATCTTTGGAGGCAAATTTACCATCCCACTTACTGCCTGTTTGTACTCCGAGGGAGTATTTCTTTTGGGCCTTGTTTAATATTTCCACTAAGTTTTCAACTTGGGTGTCATGGATCTTATCAAAGTTGCCTGATTTATAGGCTTGTTCCAGACCCAGCAGATCAAATTCCCCTATGTCTATATGTTCACTGTCGTCGTCCATGAACTGTATGTCGTGCAGATTTTCCTCGGCTTCGTTCCCTTTATTCTTGCTCTGTGAAGGATTATCAATGTCCATTGTAGGATTGTTCCAGGCTTTGGAAACCGGCTGATTTTTTTCATTTTGTTGGGTTGAGATTGTTTTCGCCTACGTGGACGCTTGAGAGGGTGACTGTTCTTTACTTGGTTCCTCCTGTGTTGTCGTTTTTGCGAGCACTTCGAAGCTGTTGCTGGTAGAGGGAATGGAGTTCTCTGCAGGTGCTGACTTCGGCTGTGCATTCATTTTCCTTCCTCCACGCCTTCTGTTTGTCACTTTTGTGAATCCCTCCTACCGTTGTGGTTCTTGGTTCATTTGAGTATCTACTTTCTTGTTCAGGGGACAATCTCGGAAGAGATGCCCAATAACATGACATTTCCTGCAGCGAAAAGGCACCTGCTCATAGTCAATCGCTTGGATCCAGTCATGATCTTCATGAAAGAGTCTTACCGTGTCTGGTAAAGGCTGTTTTAAATCCATATAGACACATATCCTGGCATATGAGGCATATGTCGTGTATCTCACTGTTTTGGTTTCTTCTGCCACTTTGATAAAATCTCCTATCACTGATCCAATGGATTTTAAAGAGTCTTCCCCCCAATATTCCCATGGCAACGAGTATAATCTGATCCATACTGGAGCATAGCTTAGATCTTCCTTGTCAGGATTGAAACGGGCGACCCATTCTCTGAGGTAGAGTCCAGCCGAGTTAAAGAAATATGGCCCCCCATCGAAAACTCTGTTTCTGTCTTCCAGGCAGTTAAAAATGGCAGTGAAAAATCCTTTTGGACCTAGAAGGAGGGTTATCTCACCCTTTGGTTTCCATTTATGGTTGATCCATCCTCTTAGAGCAATTTCATTAGGCCAGAAACCCAAAAATTTGCCAATAAGGGCGTGGTCTCTCATATATTGGATTCTTCCATTGATTCTATCACTGGGTAGTTCTACTTCTGGCCTATGAATGGCAACCGGTTTACAGGTAGAGGAGCTAACCTTTGGTTGGTCATTTGAGGCTGGTGGATCCGTCGTATTCTGGTGTTCCCCTGTGGGTTGGACTTGATTCGTTGAGTCGGTGCTGGGATTACCCTTTGGTCCTTGTTGGCCTCCAATGAAGGGCGGAGGAGCTGCCCCATCCCCCTGCGGGGGTTCCATTAAGACCGCCCGATCCGTCTGCAGCCTGGAGAGTCCACTGCCCGTGTCAGGTCTGGGTGCTCAGTGCAGGAGCCCTGCCGCCGCAGGTTGCCCGGACTGTCAAAAACCCTAACTGTCGTTGATCGCCATCGCTACTCCCGTCTCACCCCCCTCAGACCTCTATCAATTCGCATAGAAATAAATAATATTGATGTAATTTCATCTACTCAAAATGTTTTAATTTATTTTTATTTTTATTTTTATATTATATCATCTAACATTTTGACTAGATTAGATTACATAAAAATAAAATAAACATAAAATTGAGGGAAATAGTATAGTTATATTGGAGGTAGTATATATGTATTAGTAGAGAGCAAAGAGATTACACACAACATAAATCACACGCATTGTTTATTGATCACATAAAGTAGTTAGATATATAAGAATTAGATCAGAATTAGATCAGAATTAGATCACCGACTTCTAGATGATAAGATCCGAAGAAGGTGGATCTATGACTCATAGACAACTCACACACATAGGGAAATAGATAATCACACCTAGAGACTCATAATGACAACTCAAAACAACACATGGAAGCATTACTTCCAACACCCTCCCTTAATGCTTACAAGAATAATATTTGTATGACTCGTCTTCATCAACACTCACGTCGACTTTGGAATCTCACAAAGAACGCTCTTTCACCGCCACATCTTCGAGCTGTCACTTGAAATCCATTTAAAACGTAACCGCCTCAAACCATTATGGATGAACTCTGCATGATCAACAATATTGACACTTGAACTTGTCGGGGCTTCCGCGATAAGAGCCATCAAGTAATGAACCATCCTATGGACCAACCACCATATGTTGGATATTTCACTTTCGGCTATCTGCTAGTTGCTAAGATGGAGGTCTCAATACTATATGTGTTCAAAATTTGATCAATCAACTTGAACTTAATAGCACACCAGAATTGATGTTTCAGACACGAGGGCTTCAAGTTTAAGAACCACCAACCCTTTTTATAACCAATAGAAACACAAAGACCAACCGCCAGAATGTACATAGTTAAAATCAATGACTGCTCTTTATTGATCTCTACAAATTAGATCAAATATAATAAGAACAACTTTGCATATTGGTATTTTCCATCACATCTATTGCATTTAGATCTCGATCTCTCGATAACCAATAACACAATGTTTTATTAGTTCAGATCTAGAAATAAAAATGCCAACATTCCACCTATATGCCGCAATTGTACGTATTACACCATCTGATAATCTCAAGAACCACGATTTAAAATATGTAGTAATTTCTCTCAATTGTAGATCCACACTAGATAAAACCAAATCTATGTTGATCCAACTTCTTCATAAGTAGATCTCCTCTTCTTTTACAAAGATTTGTCCACAATGGAAATTCACAAAATAGCAACAACATTGGATCTTTGTAATTCTCCTTTGCATACAATTATCCACAGTCCAGACACAAATCAATTATTCATACAAACTATAGATAAAACACTCTATTAAACTGATCTATGTACAAAGGAGTATCATGGTTAAAATTGCATGAACTCAACCCATCTTGTGAGAGAGTCAGGGTTGAACGAGATACCATGTTAAAAAATAGAGAGAGCAAAGACATTATGCACAACACAAATCATACTTATTGTTTATTGATCACAAAAATAAGTTACATATATAAGAATTATATCGTCGACTTCTAGATGATAATATCGAGAGAAGACTCATCTATGACTCATAGGCAACTCACACACATAGGGAAATAACTACTTCTAGAATCACACTCTCACAATGATAACTCACAACAACACACGGAAGCATTACTTCCAACAATTTACATAACATAACCTTATAACATCTCTTCTATTTGAGTTGAAGAGAGTAAATCGTCAACTAAATACTAGCATAGAACCATCTTAACTTAGGATCTATCAAGTGTTGAGGGTGATCAAATCTCCTGAGATGCAAACCTATTTTAGAGTAAAAAGAGATTTGATCCCTCTGAGTGGTTACTAGGTATGGATCTAATATGGTCTATATTTTAAATTAAATTGTATAAAATAAAAATAAAACCTTCATAAAAATTGATACTCAAGTTATTTCACCAAAATTTATCATTTATATTTATTTTTTAAATTTCATTTATTTAAAATAATTCAAAAAATAAATAATTTATAATATTGATATCTAAGATATTCAACCAAAATTCATATTTTACATTTTAAAAATAAAAAATTAATAATTTCTATATATAATGTTAAATTAAATCTATTAAAAATATATAGTTCTAAAATTAAAAAAAAAAAAAAATGTGATCATCCAACCCATCATGTTCTATTTAGTGTAATAAATAAAATAAGATACATTTTTCAAAGGAAACTTATAATATTTGGTAAAAATCATAAAACTTTAGGATATTCAACCAAAATCCAAAAGTTATATTCTTTCCAAAAACATTAATAGGCATGAGGATATTCCACAAAAACAAAACATTGATATGCATGAGGATATTCCACCAAAATCGGTCATTCAAAATTTAACTATTGATTTTAGACACTTAAATTCCTTATTTATTAGATTAAAAATGTATCCCACAAAGAACCATTAACACCTAATGTTCCAAACAACTCACTAATCCTATTCTCAAAATCCATTTTACTTCCTCCTTGATGGTATACTTAATAAATTGAATACCAATGCTGAGACCCTCTCCTTTAATTGTGTAATCCAATGCCTTTTTTAGTTACTTGGTGACTTTAGTTACACTTCTGAGATCCTCTCCTGTATTCATGTAACCAAATGCTTTTTTGATATTTGCAAACTTTGTCTTTTATTCATGTAACCAAATGCCTTGTTCATATCTGCAAAAGAAACGTGATGGGTAATAAATTTATCTAGTTCAATAATCTCCAAAGAAATAAGGAATGACAAATTAATAACTAAATTACTTCCAGTAATTCAAATTTATACAAAATCCAAGCAAAGGTCTATTAAGAACATAAAATACATCTCGAAAGTAGAGATTGGTATTGTTACATACATTGACAAGCCAACAAATATCTATATATGATAATTGTTTGGTAAAATAATTTCTAGCAAGGAAATCTAACAAAACAAATTATCACATCATTGACTAATAATTGAAGTTTTACCTAACTCAAATACAACTCTACAAGGCATGAAAACATTGAATGGGGGCCTATATTTTCCGAAGAAGGTGCATTTCAATGTCCTTTTGTTCAAAAATTTAGATGATTCATTGCAAACACTATGTCTAAATGACGGACACCCATCAAAATAGATACACCCCAATCCTAAAAGCACAAAAATATTCAATATCGAATTCACTTTCACTTGATAAGCATAATAATTACAAGTATGTTTTATTATAAAGGAAGAAATGATATCTTTAAACAAAAAGGAGGTAAGAGAAAATACATCATGGCGGGCTTCAAAGGTTCAAATCCTTTGCTTATTGCAATGAACTCCTCCATCTTTCTTTCTGCAATTACTTTAAAAAGACGATAAAAACAATTTTTCTGAATTTAAATGTTTATTGTATACATTAGTTCAAGAGCATGCCACAATTTTTAGATAATTGCAACCCCACATTAACTGGAATTTTATGTTTTTAAATGGTCTGCATTAGAGAATAATACCATTGGAAAAACCATTGGTCGTCAAAACTTGGAGCCCCAAAGTCTCGAAGTGTACTTTATTTTAATTTTAATTTATATTATATATATTATATATATATATATATATATATATAATATTTATATATATATATATATTATATATATATATATATATATATATATATATATATATATATATATATATAGATAGATAGATAGATAGATAGATAGATAGATAGATAGATATAATGTAATTTGACTTATTTAACATGTTTAAGTAACATAACATGACAAGATCTCTTCCACACTAGGCTAGGGAGAGTCGTCTTCAACTATACATAAATTTAATTTAATTTTTATTTTTATGTCATTTGACCTAGTAAACATATTTAAATAACATAACATGAAAAAACATTACAAGATCACTTCCACACTAAATTAGGAGAGTCTGGCCATAATTATATAGCTTATAAATATTATAATTGAAAATATAAAAATTTAAAAAATAATACATACCTTTCTTTTAAATTATTAAATTTAATATTTTTCTATATTGAAATAATAAAATTTAATTGAAAATTGTAAACCAAATAGTTTAATTAAAATATTACATTCTATATTAATAATACATAACCATAACAATGCATATTCAAGTCTTGTCATTTGTCATTTGTCATTTTCCAACAGTTGTGTTGTTATCCAAGAGACATCCAAGTCTCTTTGTATCTTTCGGCTCACGCTCACTTTATATATATTGTATTTGTATGCACTAGACATCCATATATTTCCCATCTCTTTGGCACTCTCAGTGGGTTCAACTTTGGGAGAACGAGAGAATTTATTCTATTTTGGAAAAAGAGAGGAAGCATGGGGTGCCAACAATTTACTTGATTTTATTTATGATTATCAGTATTTTAGGGAAGTTGTGCCAATAGAATGGCATTACAGAAGGGAATGCAAGTAGAGATTCTTTTTTTAGTGATGCAATTAGGAACTTCCTATAAAAGGAATTATAGAGGAGCTTTGGCTGAGGGAGTTCTCTTAGACATTACAAGAGGAATTTTCAAGTTAAATGTGAACAAATATCTAATTTATAATGACCAGTCATTGATAAAGGTGAAGAGGTTTATAAGGGATGTTGGAGATTCATTTGTGGAGTTATATGTGGGTTATGTAAGACCCACTCAACCCCCTAGGTTGTTCCCTCTTGATTTCTTAGATGGAGTAGTAGTGGAGGCCTCGGAGACAAATTTTTGGTGGTCTCGTTTCATAGTGAAAGATATTTCATATCAATGTCACAAGTTTTGGTTGGTTTCCTTCCCTCACACAAACATTCTAACAACATATCCTCTATCCACCTTACATCCTGCTCAAGAATGGCTAGATGGAAAGAGGACATATTGTAGTTGCTGCAACACCCTCCATAATTTTGGCTTACACTCAATTTCAGAGTTGTTCTTGGTCTTGTACATTGTTGTAGGAAACACTAGAGCTTATTTTATGATCTTTCCTGTAGTGCTTTCGTCCCTTTTGCATGTTGCGTTAACTATCGTCTTTTGGCATGTTTGGTTGTCGTGCAATGTTTACAAGGCTATTCTGATGGTTTCAAAGGTCTGTCTTTGTGTATATGATTTTTTCTAACCATGTAAGCATATTTCGCACCCATACACAAAGTCCTGAGCACTGTCACATGTTGTCATGGTCATCCTAAAGTCTATCTTAAGCGTCGCACTTGTCGAATCTTGTCGTAAGATAGTCACACGAAGGGAAATTCTTTTTTCATGTGTTCAGATGATCGATGTTGTTGTTTTGTCAAATTATGCTAAGTGTCTAATCACATTCAAGGTTCATCATAGTTCATCACCCATCCCACACATAGCCATTTTCAGAAAACCTTCATGACCGAGCAACTTAGCTTCACTGATAACTAAATTTTGTATTGCTTAGTCTCAGCCTCTAAGTTGTGACCATGTTGCTTGATACTGCACAATTTGCAGTTCCTATCTCCTAGGGCTGCTGCATTGCATAGTTCTTATGCCCAAGACCTAACCTTAACCTCCAGAGTTGCGCAGTTATGTCCTCCAGCCTGGCTTGAGCTGCGCACTTCACATTTTCAAGCCTCAAGATCATCCCCTAAGTGCTTGAACTGTGAAATGCATAGAATAAAATTGTACATTGACACCCCAAACTGTGCAGTTGGCTCTCCGAGTGTCCATTCCCTCGGTGTGACCCCACTAGATCCAAAATTTGCGCATTCTTCTCCTTCAGGCCTCCCTGAGCTATGCAATGTGTAGTCTTAGAGCTCAAGCTTTTCCCTTAGCTTCTGGAACTATAATACGTAGTCACTGATCCCCTCTTCCAAACCTAACACTTGTTTCAAACTCATTTGGTGGATTAGAATGCATCATCTAAGACTTAGGGGTTTTTAGATTGATTTCGTCTTGTCATGAGTGAATTGCAGGAACATGTACACTATCATGTCATGGAAAGATGATGGAGAAGGAGAAGAAGGAGGGAATCATTCCTAAATACTCTCTTGTAGCTAAACTCATGAGTTGATCAATCAATAGAAAGCAAAGGGACACAAGTTTACGACCACCATCCAAGACTAAATATCATTGAAGATTACACATCACCAAGCCATGCCAAGGTGAAGAGAAAGCATATTCAAGAAGACATCCAACACTTAGCAGCAACAATGAATTAACATTTCCACATCATCAAGCAGCCCATGTCATCAGTGTCATGTCATGTCATGAGTGGTCATATTCCACATCACTATTGTGGATCATGTATATTGTATTCAAACTGTATTGTAAAGTGGTGGTCCAAAGAGTCATGTAAGTTGAAAATTCATAGGAAGTCAAACAATCATGAGGGTAGTCAACAAGTCACCCTTGGTTATATATACTCCCTCATTGTACGAGCAAATGACTTTTCACATTGGCTCATCCCGCAAGGCATTATAGAGATCAACTAGTTCTTTGAGGATCAAGGAGTGGCTCGAATGCTCCACTATTGGGGCTAGTGACGTACATTGCAAATATGTGTCTTGGAACTTTTACTTAATAATAGAGGCCTTCAAAGCTAGCACGTTCTTCATGCATGGACTATGAATTTTTGTAAGACTATTTTGTGGATGCTTGTATTTCATGTTTTCTTTCACGTGTGCTAAGATAGTTGAACTATTTCAGTTATTTTAGTAATTATCTTATTGAGAATGTGTTGTAATGGTTGTTATTTCTTTCCCATCCTTGTGGACTATTTTACGGGATACTAGATATATCTTTCTTTATTTGTTGGTTGTATCAACCATCGCATCCACTGTGTATTAGACATGCCCTTCTAGTTCATGTGTGTCTCTTCTTAGGTGTTGCTAGTACCTATCCCTCAGAGGGTCACTTTCCCTGTGCACCCCCCACCGCTCCCCCAACCCCTCTATAGTAGAAGAAATTTGACAGAGTTGCAACTGAACACTCACCAGGCACACCTTGCTTTTCGAAGATACCTTTTCACCCCTCACTCTTGCTAATAGTTAGAGCCAAGAGAAATATTTAAGAATTCAGAAACTGAGCCTTTATACCGAATGGGACTCCTATACCAAATGGTGTAAGGTCTAATTGGGACTTCACATCAGGGAGATCTCTTGAATGTTGGTGGGTCCAACACCATCAACAGTTTTGGTGCTAGAAGGAGGGTAGTGAGCATTTTATGCTTGACAAACCCACCGACCCCATCGTCCCATCTTCTAGTCATTAAAACAACGTTCATTGCACCTCCCCTACTTGTTCTTTGGAAGTTGGTGTCTGTTCTAAGCCCAAGCTTGAACGTGAAATCCCATATGATCAGATTCGGGCCATCCACCCTATAAACCATCAATTTGCGAATGTTGTTGGATTGATCTCGGGAGTAATCAATCTTCCATATTCTCCGAAGAAGAAAAAGACCACCCCCATGGCGATAGTAGTTTCTACTCTTAAAGACATAGTTATTTCCACTCTTAAAGAACTAACAGACTCTGTGGAAAAACAAAAGAGCATCCACTCTTTCATGATTGTGACAGGGATAATGTTCTACTCTTGAACACAACTTTATGTGTGTCAGGTGGAGAAGAGGAAGAGGAAGAAGAGCCATAAAATTCTGAAAAGGAAGAGGAGGACAATGAAGAAGAAGGCATTGCGAACCAAAATTTGTACTAGATGACTCAGGGCCCACTTGCACTTCTAGGTGTTCTACACAAGATGCCAAAGAATTCAAAGAATCTCTTAACGAAGTGTGACCCTGATAAAAGAGTGAAGGCTGAAGACCATTTGGACAAATTTTACCTACATCTGCAAAAACTTTAGGTACGTTACGATGATGTTGCATGTAGAATTTTTCCATCTACCTTGGATGGTAGAGAAGTTGTATGGTATCACAACCTTCCTCCAAACTCCATCCAGAATTGGAGGGGGTTTAAGAAGATCTTCCTTGAAAAATTTGTTGGCAATAAGACCCCCACTATGTTACTGAAAGAGCTAGGTAATCTTAAGATGGAGAAAAAGGAGAAAGTGAAATATTTTAATCAAAGGTTCAGTCGCATATTGAACAATTTTTTGGAAAACATGAAACCTCATGACTCCATCACATCATATTACTACACTTCTACCTTGCCAGCAAGCATTGCGCAGTTTGTGTAGTAAGCTATGAAACAAACACTAACCAAAAATTATGAAGAGGTTATCACTATAGAGAAGGACTTGTGTGAAATCAAAGTCATTTGAAATGATGAACCAACAAAATAATCTAGACACACAGGTAAGAGGTCTGAGGCCTTTTTCAATAGGGCCAAAGAGAAATAACCATCCGATCTTGAAAGCTTGATCTGGCTTATTGATCTGTAGTTGAATGTTAGTTTTTTTGTGTTAATTTCAACTTCAAATTTAAAAACAAATGCTTCTCAATTGCTTCATGTGCATAGGTTCCTTTATGGTGTTTGTGATTCAAAATAGGTAAATTTATATCAAGTTTTATGTTATAATCATGAGTAGAATAACATCAAAAACAAGCACTGGAAAGTAGCAAGTAAATGTACAACAAACCTCCAAGAAAAATACTTAACACAATGGTTTGATAAAGGAGTTCACCTCTCCTAGGTTACATCTCCTTGGTCCAGCTTCCATGCCTTGGGCCTTTATATTTACTCAAAATGGAAAAAGTATAGTTTACAATGCTCTACACCTCCTGAAAGCTACTTCAATGGACTCAGAGCATCCAAAAACCCCAAATATGACTCTCCAATATTTGCAATTCGACCACATTTGATCTGGGCTTGACCTCCTGTTCTGGTGACCCTAGGCTTGATTAAACTTGAATGTGGAAAAATCATGTACATAAGTGCCTCTCTGCCTCTACAACTTGTTCCATAGTGTCTAGAAATTCAAAATTATCTAGGAACAAATTTTTTTTATCCTCATTTTTTCGAATGTTTCCCAAGTTATGACATAAATTGTTTTCTCCTAGTAATCCTCCACTGAAACTGGAGGAACTCCAATTGGCTCCACTAATTTTGGAGTTAGGGACAAATATGGTGGGTTCCACTAAAATTCCTCCAAGTTGAACTCATGGTTAATTAGTGTTAAACTAGATTAATTAAATACTAATCCCATATTAGTGTTAATCTCTGTTAGGATATTCCGACACATAGGAATAGTTAAGTATAACTTGGTCTAGTATAGAGTTAGGTAAAGTGTGTTTCTTTACTATGTACATTTGTAACTTACAATCCGACGGTCACGATATGTAGTGATCCGACGGTTCATTCTCTCCTCGGTATTACCGACACTTGATCCGTGGCTTGACACCCGATTGGTCCATGAATTCTATTTAAAGCGCATGGAGGGTCATTTGTAGGTTAACCGTGCATGAGAGAAGCTTATGTAAATTTTCATTCTTTTATTAATAAATTGCCTGTAGTAGCCACGTTGGCGCAGGCCGTGGACTGTTTCCCTCTCTGAGGGTTTTAACCACGTCAAAATACTGGTGTATTGATCTGTGATCTGTTTGTGAGCGGTGTCCTTCTGGTGTTCTGTCTGAGGAAGTTACCCTGTAAATTCCTACATGGTATCAGAGCTATTTGAGGGCCGCGTCCGTTGGTGATCCAAATCTGAAGCCGGTAGAACTACATGCGACTGCCATCTCCTAGATCTACTATTTTTGACTGCTGTCGGGCCGAGAGGACTACTCTGTTGTGTTGGGAGCATTTGTTCCAGTGAGGAACCCCTTTCGTTTCACGTGAAAAGGTTTCCGGTAGCCCTAGCTGCGTCATCTTTTAGATCTGGAGGTATACAGTGTTTATTTGCAGTTTACTGTTATTTTCTCTCTGCTTATTTCGGTTTCGGTTTATTTAGCTATTTTTTTTACCGAATATATACCTTTCATTTTTGCGTATGCTCTTTGCCCTGCGACTCTGTGCAATCTGGGCAAATCAGAAACAGAAAGTAATAATTTTTCTCATGCGTATGCTCGTTTCCCTGCACCTTAGTGTGATCTCGGAAAATCAGAAACATTGAGGAAAATATTTAGTTTCCGGGTAAAGCTAACTTTAAGCCGTAAGGCTTGTGTTTTTTTGCATGTCCGTGTTGGGTTTTGTGTTATTGTTTTGTAGGGAGAAAAAGAGCTTTCTCAAGCAAGCACGCAATCCAAAGCATCCGTGACTAAAAGAAAGTAAAGCCCCCAACCCCCCTCTCTCTCTCTCTTTGTATAGCTCACTTGGTTCAAAGCTAATTTAAGAGAGTAGAGGTCTTGGGTTCAAATCTCCTTTTTGTTGAAAAATGAGCGTTTTTTTTCATTTCCGCACATTCCCGCACTTTTCCCGCACCTTCATCAACTTTTTTTAAAAGGGTCATAACTTCTTCATCCCGAAGCCGTTTTCAGAATCGTTTTTTTTGAACCAGACTAATTTTTCGAGCTCTTTCCATTGGAACACTTAGTTTCAGCATATATAGCTTCAGTTTCTGTCAAAATGGAAAGTTCATGCCAAGTTATGCTTGACAACACCAACTACTTCCAATGGTGGTCCTACATTGTGGATTTACTTAGAAGTAAAGGTCTTTACCAAATAGCCTCAAGCCAAGAAACCAAGCCAAAAGATGAAGAGAAAGCAACCAAATGGGAAAATAGGCAAGATCAAGCACGTGGGTAGATAGGGATGTCTATCTCTCCTGATCTTAGATTTCATATTGCATAACTTGATGCTCCTGATGAAGCCATGAAGCAGATTACTAAAGTTTTTGGAATAAAAAATGAACTTAGAGCCCATCAGCTTGAAAATGAGTTGCTTACATTAAACCCCAATGATTTTTCTTGCATTGAAGATTTCTTATCCAAGTTCAAGACCATTAGACTTCTCTTGGAAGGTGTTAAAGTTAAGAAAGAAGATAGTGCCCTTATAGTGTTAAAGTTGGGACCAGCCTACTCTGTGTTTGTTTCCACCTTCCATTCTACAAGAGAAGCCTTCATTTCTCAAGGACATGATTACAAGCCCTCTTCCTTTGATGCTTTTTGTGATTCTTTAATAAGAGAACAAGAGAAACACTTACACCTTGGTCTTCTTAATATTTGAAACTCTTCTAAGAAAGCGTTAATCGCCCAACAGCAACCAAACTCAAAGAATCCTAAGAATTCATATCCTAAAAATAATGGTCCTAAACCAAACAAGGGTCCTAAGCAATTTCAGCCTCAAAATCAAAAATCATTTCACCAGAATGATAAGGCAAATAAAAACAAAGGCAAGAAGACTGATAGACATTGCAACTTTTGTAATCGATATGGCCACTTAGAATCTAAATGCTTTAAGAAGATGGAAGCCTTGGAAGCAGCAATGAAACATAACATCCATTTGGAGCACTCTTCAAATTCATCTTCAGGAATGGCACTTTCTGCATGTGGTTGTCAAGCATCTCGGTCTGGCTATGCACTAAATGTATCTTCTTCCTCTCATTCTCATGAGTGGCTCATTGATTCTGGAGCTTCTTATCACATGGCCAAAAACAAAGCCATGTTTTCTCCTTTAAATGATTGTAACACCAAAAATATATATGTTGGTGATGATAGATCTCTTAGTGTTGTAGGGACTGGAACTGTTCATATAGACAATGGTCAATTTAATGATGTATTATGTGTTCCAACCTTATCCTGCAACCTTCTATCTGTATATCAGATAACTCATTCAGTTGAAGGTAAAATCGTTGAATTTTCACCTCACGATGTTGTAATTAAGGACTTAAGAGATCCTAGACAAATTTTAGCTACTGGCATTGCTGATGATTCTACAAGGTTGTATAAGGTTCACAACTTTGGGTCATCAAATCTTCCCTCAGTATTTGTTGCTCATAATGATGAAGTGAGGAAACTTTGGCATGAGCGATTTGGTCACTTAAACTATCGCTCTCTTCAGAACCTATGTAACGAAAATATGGTGACAGGTCTTCCCATGGTATCTTGCAGAGATGGTGTTTGTTCCGGATGTGTACTCAGAAAACAACATCGGGACAGTTTTGAAAAACATGCCTCTTGGCACGCCTCGGCCCCTCTACAGCTTGTGCATAGTGATTTATGTGGTCGACTTTCAGTTGCTTACTTCTCTGGCTACAAATATTTCTTAACTTTCATTGATGATTTCTCCAGACGCACTTGGGTATATTTCTTAAAACTCAAGAGTGAAGTATTTAACAAATTCTTGGCCTTTAAGGCCTTTGTTGAAAAACAATCTGGACATCAAATTCTTAAGCTAAGATCAGATAATGGCGGAGAATATGTTAAAAACGACTTCATCAACTTTTGCACTGAACATGGAATCCAAATGCAACATATTGTTCCATATACTCCACAACAAAATGGTGTAGCTGAAAGGAAGAATCGCACCTTAAAGGAAATGGCTAATTGTATGCTTCAATCTAAAGAACTTAGTCTTAACTATTGGGCAGAAGCAATTAACTGTGCAAATTACATACTAAATCGCACTCCTACTAAAGCTTAAAAGAACATCACTCCAGAAGAGGCATGGAGCTCTATTAAACCAGATGTGAGTCACTTTCGTGTTTTTGGAAGTGAAGCATGGGCCCATATTCCAGATGAAAACGTAAAGCTTTAGAACCAAAGAGTGAAAAATGTATCTTTGTTGGATATTCTGAAGATGTCAAAGCATATAGACTTATTCCATTTAAGTCCAAAAATGTTATAATTAGAAGAGATGTAAAGTCTGATGAAAATAAATTGGCCTACGAGCCTAGTTCGGCGCATGTGCCACCTCTCTCTATCTCTTCTACCTTTGAACAAACATTTCTTCTTCAGATGATGAAAGTGGGGATGACAATCCTCCCCCACCTTCTCAGGATCCTCAACTTCCAAGATGGGTCCGTGCTACTCGGGATGCAGCAGGTGATCTTGCCGGTGATCCTACAGATCAGCGACGTACACGTTCTCATTTTGAAAGAGCCTCTTCTTTACTGGCTCAAGCTCCAGTAAATCATGATCCTGACACTTTTGCAGAAGCTTCAGGCCATCCACATTGGGAAGCATCTATGAATGAAGAATAT
>APFE031752168.1:0-18439 GCA_000404065.3 Pinus taeda | reverse complement strand
TTTGGCAAAATCTGAGCAAAGGAAAGTTTTTTTTTTAGCATCCTATGCCATAGTTGCATGGATCCAAGCCTGTGGGAGTGGCTGAAAAGCTCTAGTCATTGGCTTGCAGGCCTATGGGAGAGATTAAGGAGTTCCAATTGCATGGATCATGTGTTGTGGTAACGACCTAGGTTTTTAACAAAAAATTCTTCTCATTCCTAATGCTCATGAGGTGTTTATTTGGTTTTTCAGCTTGTCTTGTTCGGGACTCATCATGTAAAGGTCGAGAAAATGATTTGTGCTTCTAGATGATGGTTAAAAGAGAATATTCATTAGTAAATAAAGTTAGTGGCTATATTGAGTCAAGAAGCAATGAACTAAACCATTTCCAGCATATGAACAAAGCTCCACTACATAATCAGAATTAATTGTTTTAATCATTTAAGAAGATTACAAATAGATAGAGATCATGAGTTTGTTTGGTTGGTTCACTTGAGAAGAAAGTGTGATGGTTGTGTGAGCTTGGAGAGTTTGAGTGAGTGAAGAGCTGTGTGTGCAAATTGTGTAGGGATTTATGTAGAATATCTTCAGCATATCACAGTGATAGATGGAAGCAAAACTATGATTAAGCCAATGTCTAATGCAATAGTATGGTAACATAGTAGGAACAATTGTAGATAGTTTCTTTCATACTTAATTATGATGTTTTAAGCAGATTATATTTTAGGTATATTGCATGTCTTGTTGATTGGATTGTTGTAGTGATTGTGCAGATTGGGTTTCAGTGAGTTTGCTATATTTTTTTAGCCTATATTTCTAGAGGTTGTTGTACTATTCTAGTTTTATCGATTCAAATTAACTCCAGTCTGAATATCTGTCAAACGAGGGTCATATAGAAGAGTGGTGTGGGTGCTCCAGAAAAATCAGATAGAGAACAAATTTATTTATAAGTCCAATGGGTGTTGGGAAAGGCTTGTTGATAAGATGGGTGTCTATAGAGTCAGTAGATGAGGATCATAGTTGTCATCAATAGCAACCATTTATAAATATCCTATGTAATGGTTTTTTTTTTTCCCGAAGAAGGGTTTTCCACCAGAAAAATATCATGTTCTCCTATGCATGTTTCATTATGGTTTCCATATGTTTTAATACATGATTTAATCTTCTAATGGGTTAATGAAGATTGTGTTGTGGGAATTGAAAAATATTTTAAAAATTAAATATACATTGTCGATTCACCCCCACCCTCTCAGTAGTGAATACATTTTGAACATTGAGGACTTGAAATTTTGAGCCTTTTGGGATCCTCCTGGATCAATCTAGCGAGGAAAGTTGAAAGTAAAAATATGGCCACTAGAAAATTGGTCACTAATAACTATAAATAAAATCATTCTCCCTTTCCTAAAATAATGAGGTTGAGTCCTCAACAAATGGATGAAAGAAAATAAAAGGGACTCACTTTCACCTGTAACCAAAAGTATAGTAAGGGGCATAAATGCAGTGAAATTTTTTTATTCTGCATAGATTGCAAAGATGAAGAAGATCAAGAAGACGAAACTTCACAATATCTAGAGCTAGAAGAAACTACTCCAAAAATCTCTTATCATGCATCGGATGACATCATTTCTACACAAACCATAAATATAGAAGGATATATGAAAAGGCAAAGGTAATTTAGGTATTACCCATAAGTTCATTAATTAAAAATTGTTAAATATTTTTAATTTTTTTATATATCCGACACTATAATTTCAAGTGATGATTGTAGATGGAGCTACCATAAATTATTCAGGGAAGTGCCATAATGTTTTTTTTTATCTATTAGACTAACCTAAGTATCCACGGGGGATTTGAACCGGTGACCTATCACAAGGAGTGCCTTAACAGTGCACCCATTCACCGTCAATCCAAAGCCCCGTGGGCCTGGGAAGTGCCATAATTTTAAGTTGAAGATGGGGGAGTATTTATTGGTGAGTCACATGATTACAATCCAAATGGGTGGTGCTGATGTTGTATTTGGGATCTAATGGTTACAATCATTAGGAACAATGGATGCTAATTTCCAAGATATTTTCATAAATTTTTCTATGAAGGAAAGGAAATTGAGCTTAGAGGTATCCAAGGGAAACCTAGTAAAGTGATAAGTTATAATAGCATGACAAAATTGCTAAAAATGGGACACCAAGGTGTAGTTACAAAATAATGTTCAATAGATTTTCATGCATCTTTATCCTCTACTCCAGTGCATCTTTAAAAAGCTATCGACAATCATGCTAGGGTATTTAAAGAAATGCCTAAGGGTATTCCACGTGTCTGAGATCATGATCGTGATAGTCATTTGAAACATGGAATTGTACCACCTAACATTAGGCCTCATAGATTGTACATATGGTTCAAGAAATGTTAGAGACGGGCATTACTCATCCTAACCAAATAACCTTCTCTTCACCATTGGTAATGTATATAAAAAAGGATGGTTCATGGTGTATGTGTTCAAACTACAAAGAGCTAAATAATATGGAAATACAAGATATTTTTGTCATTCCCATCATTCATGAATTGCATGGAGTAATTTTTTTTACTAACTTGGATCTCTATTTTGGATATCATCAAATCATAATGAGGCACGAAGACATTCTGTTGGTGGTTCTGGAAATTTGTCAAACAAGGCAGTATCCCCAATGTGAATTCCCAATTCGACCTCACAGTGTTTGGAGTAGGAGCCCTAAATGGAAATACAATCAAATTCCATTTCCCTTATGGATTTTCCTTGGCTTCCATTTTTAACATAAGAGGTTATACAACATTCTTTGAAACAAGCAAGCTGACATTGTGAGGCATACAATTGCAATATATATATAAGGTACTTTATGTTCTCTTGTTGGGGCCTGACCCAGGTTCAGAGGTGATTTTAGCCAAACAAATCCTCGTACTACTGGCCCTTTCGGCAACAGTCCGCAGAGCGTGGACTGAAGTCTCACCCGAAGTAGTATGGGAGGGTGATAGAACTAGGTTTCCACACCATGGAGATGTCTGATGAGTTCAAGTGGTCCACGGATCGACCCTGCATGCACGTCTCTACGTGCACCTACCTGTACCTCGCAGCCTAAGATGTTGCCTTCGTGTAACCCTAATCTGGGGCCAAATGCTATTATTACTCAAGTCCTTACTAGTATTCCACCATTAGTTGATTAACTTAACTTATTTGCATGTGTAAAGTATACTTAGAAATATAAATCATTCATATAGGTGCGCCCAGTAAATAAACACTGTATTTGCAATTGATATCAAACATGTAATAACTCAAGAACAGATACACAAAATTTGGATAAAAATTCTCTTTATAATTTTCTTCTTCAGTTACAGACTCGACTCCACCCTGCACACTCATCTTTAGGGGTCTGCACACTTAGCTGCGGACAACTAGGCCTCTGCACACTTAGCTGCAAAGCCTTCTCCTACTTTACGACCCAAGATACCCTTAGACTCTTGCTTTATGATTCTACTTCTCTATCTCATATTTTGCTCTCCTTAACTCACTTTTACACTTAGAGCCTTACTCTATTTATACAATCCCATGGTCCGCGGACCATGGGTAGGCCGACAATACATTACAAACTAGGATGGACAACCCTATGACTCTAACATACTTCCGCGCCTGCAATTCGTGGGGCTTTACAACATCATTCAGTCAAAACATGGGCTTTGAGCCCCAAAACATGTCGCAGGGGGATTCCATGCCCAACAGGCCCCCAACACAAACATCATGACTCGCCCTCGAGTCACTCTGTCGGCATGGCGATCTTGGCATGGAGTTCCTCCAACTATCCTCAAACTGTGCTGATGTCGGCAGTGCACTGAACCACTGCTTGGTGGATCTGTTGCATCCTCTGTTCTGAGACCTTCATGTCTGAATTGTTTCCATACATATGTATCAGTATCTGTTGCATATGTTTATAGTCCTGCACCTTTATCTGACTCCTCAAAGCGTGAAGTCTATGCTTCGGCTGGCTAGTCAGATAGTCGGCCCACCTGTGTAAGGCTTCAAGCAGCTATCGTTCACTTTTCCTGGGAAGGGTTCTCCATTTAGTTTGACTAGTTGGACCGTGCCTCCATTTGTGACCTCCTCAACCATGTATGGTCGCAGCGAATGCATTCTGAATTTGCCTGGAAATTTTTCAAAATTACTGTCGTACAGTAGCACTAAGTTGTTTACCTTGAAGGTGTGCAACTTATTATGGAGATCATGCCAGGCCTTTTCTCATTGCTTCTGTACCTGTTGACGAAAGCTAGCCAAGAACCATTCCTCCTCAAGTTCTTCCAATTGTGCGAGCCTTTCCTCCAGAGCTTCGCGGTCCATCATTCCTGTGAGCGCTGCTATGCGCATAATAGGTATGATATATTCCATCAGCATGAGAGTTTACACCCCGTAAACTAATCGGAAAGGTGTTTGTCCCATTAGTTTCTTGCACATTTTCTGGTAAGCCCATAGCACTACAGGTATGCACAGGTCCCAATCGCTTCGCTACATGTTGCACACTTTGGTCAATGTAGTCTCTAGTATTTTGTTGAAAGATTCTATAGTCCCATTGGCTTGGGGGTGATACGATGTACACCTGGATCTCTTTTGTGAGTGCGTTGATGGTTTCATTCAGGAAATGTGTTCCACGATCACTCGTTAAGATTCTCGGACATCCAAATCGGGTCAACACATTTTCAAACAAAAACTTTGCAGCCGTAGCAACCATGTAGTCTTTGATCGGTTGCGCCTTCACCCATCGTGTCAGGTACTCTATTGCGATGATGATGTAGCGCGTGCCTGTCTTTCCCTGAGGTTTGATAGGTCCCACAAATTCAATTGCTCATGTCTCGAATGGTTGCAATGTTATTTGTGGATTCAACGACATCTTGTCTCTTTGAGAAGGTTTGCTGGTCCTTTGACATATATCACAGGCCTTACGGTATGCTTTTGAATCCTGGTGAAGGGTTTGCCACTGTAACCCTCAGTGAAGAATATTTTGTGTGGTCACACATCCTGCATAGTGTCCTCTTGCAGCGCCCCCATGATCTTCCACGAGGATATTACTTCGTTCAAATTTAGGTACGCATCTTTGCAATATCTCATCATTTCCCATTTTATATACGTGCCCCGCGATGATAGAAAAATTTACTGCGCGCACCACTAATTCCTTCTGTTGAACGGAGTATTCCTTCAGCGTAGTCCCCGTTGTCAGAAATTGGATTATCTTCGAAGTGCCCATCCATGACACGCACCGCAAAGAGTTGTGTGTCAGGTAATCCTTCCTCCAAACTAGTGGGTTCCTCGCTTGTCTCAATACACGACAAGTGATCCAATCCTATGTTCAAGTGCCCAGGTTTGACCATGACCTCAAAATCATATTCTCGGAACAATAAGAGCCACCAACATATGTGCCCCCCCAACACAGGCTTATTAACCAAGTATTTCAATGCGGAATGGTCTCTATACATCTTGAAATGTCCTCCTAGCTGATAGAGTCAGTATTTTTGGAGTGCATACACCATCACCAACCCCTCGCACTTGGTTGTGGAATAGTTCTTCTCAGCTTTAGATAGTCTACGACTTGCAAACGCGATAGGATGATCCAAGCCCTTTACGCCTTCTTGGGTGAGCTCCTAGTGCGATACACGACACATCAACATGTACATAAAACTCCACATCTCATTTTGCGAAGACCAGGATTGGAGCGAAGGCCAATTTCCCCTTTAGGATATCGAAGCTCTCCATGCAATCATCATTCCAGCAGAATGTGACATCTTTTTCCAATAGTTTCTCCATCGGCGCGATGATTTGGGCATAGATTTTGATGAACTTCCTATAGTATATTGTGTGTCCCAAGGTAGCGCGTAGTTGTTTAACACTTACCAGTGCTTCCAAATTTAGAATTACTGCAATCTTCATAGGGTCCACCATCAATCCCTATTTTCAGACCACGTGTCCCAACAGGTTTCCAAAGGGAACGAGGAATGTGCACTTCTTAAGGTTCAGAACAATCTAGTGTCATCGGTGAGTGTCCAGCATCAAGCGTAAGCTTGCTACAAGGTGCTTAGCTAATCCGAAGATAGTCTAATAATCTAGATAGACCTCAAGGAACTTGTGGATGTATTCTTTGAAGGCAGCAACAACGATGCACGAAAATATGGCTGGCGCATTCTTCAATATAAACGGCATAACAGTGTATTGAAAGTAGCCCCATTCCATTGCAAAGGTCATCTTGCTTCTGTCTTCCGGCGCAATTTTGATCTACCTTGAGAACCCATCTGTGAACGTATATGCTTCCTGTCTGCCAACATTTTCCAATAATTCGTTGGTGAATGATGTCGGGAATGGATCGTGTACATAGGTGTCATTTAGCTTACTAAGGTCCACGCATATTCTTATTTCACCATTTTGCTTTTTCTCTTGTACTACCATAGGGCTCACCCAACTGGATTCTTCCCCTAGTTCAATAATTCTGGCTACGAGCATTTTGTATAATTCTACGGGGACCTTTTCCTTATACTTTGGATTCAAGCAGTAGGGCCTCTACTTAACCGACTTCACGTAAGGTTTTAGGGTGATATTCATCAGCGCTAAGTCACCAACGATCCATTTTAAATCCGTAATTTTGGTCAGGAATAAGTCTTGGTACTCGTAGAGTAACTCAACGACAATATCCACTATGGCATCATCCCAATAGTCACTGAATGTTGCATACTTTGGTTCCATCTCCATCCCAATGTTTACCTGCTTCGTTTTCAGTGGCGCGGTGATGTCAAGATCCTCAATCAATGGTCCTCAAACCTCGCGACAGCCTTCAGTTTCTAGAATGTTAATATTCCGTGGATCCCCAGCATCCTCCTCAATATTTATATTATAGCACTCCAGCGAACAACTTAGCTGGGTCACCCATTCCAGCTGAAGCACTTCCATTAGCTCTTGGGGTATTTTGAAGATAGTTGCTTTGACTGCTTGTAGCGCATCATCAACAGTATCCCACTAACGATCTTCAAACGTGTAGGTTAACAGGAACCCTTTGTGCAAGATATCCTATTCACTCATGCCATGGCGGAGCTCCGTCTCATTATACCAATTCATGGGTATGATATCCAAGGTATGACAGAACAAATGCACCCATTCAGGTTGTGGCTCTTCCCCATAGACCTTGGTCCATTTCGCGAGCTATGCTCGTGGATCATCCCATCCGTCATACTTGTCTATTAGCCACATCTACAGTTTCCAAAATCATAGGCACATCATCCCTCTGCATCCCCACTAATCCTTAAAATTTCGTTGGTGTGTACCCCACCACCTTGCAGGTGTAGCACACAGTGCCCATTTCAGAGCGTCAAAACACTGCTATTCTGGCACATCTTTTTGAAATTTTTTCAAGAAGTCATCCATCGCTACCAACCCATCATACATGGCCAGATCCCTTACCTCTTTTATCACGTAGCGCAGTGATCTTACCATCATGTTGCAATTGAGTGTGGTTATCTCATGTAATAGGTTCTGCCATCATTCTATTTCTTCATCTGAATCCGATGTGCAGGAGCTTTCACACTCCCACAAAATCCTGCCATCCGCTGTAGGATTCACCCAATCCTATTCCCAAGTGGTTATCTTGTAGATACAGTCTAGATTGTCGTCACTTTCGTCGTCGCGTACTGGCTCTGTGTAGCACGATCCTTTTGCAAGGTCTAAAGATACCACTACGCGTAGTGACTTTTTCTCAAAAATTATTTTGCACTTCTTCAGATTTATCACTCAGCTCATATCAGTGGCCCAATCTATTCCCAGTAGCGTGAGATAGGGATTGTTATCATCGACAATCTCTATCACTTTGAAATCTGCAAGTGCGCTCGCACCTTCAATATCTACCGTTATTCCTTGTGATCTTCCCATCGGTAGGATCTTCTACTGGTTCACCATTCGCAATTGAATAGGGGACCATTGCAACGCAGGCCTTCCCATGCACTTCCATGTCTGCTTTAGCAGTACCTTCACTTCTGATGCTAAATGCAAAATCACTTGATGCATTTCATATTCCCTTATTTGCATAGTCAATCTCATCTCCCTTCCTGTTCACGTTGTGTGCTTCTCGAGCTTCTGGACTACACACAGTTTTCCTGACCCAGCACACCTAGTGATGAGTTCCTGCAGTCCCTTCACAACCTTGTTGTTGCGCAGCAGCTTCATGCATGTCTCTAGAAAGGTAGTAAGCATTGATGGGTCCATCTCCGGTTCTAGTTTATCTTTACTACCTAAAGTGGAGGCCTCCATGAAGCTCTTCTTAGTTTCCATGAATGTCTCCTTCGCATGCTCCAAATCGAACTCTGGTTCCTTTGTAGGAGCCTTGCAAACCCAAGCACTTTCTTCGGGTTACTTTCCCTTGTCTTCTCTTGTTGTAATACTGCTTCGAAGCATGATTTTTACATTCAGGTCCTCTTCACGCGGCTCAGACCTCATCATTTGTAGGTTCTGAGTCAGGGGAGGCTAGAGTATCCCTTTATCATGCAACCTAGCTATCAATGTAGGGTAGTCCTCCATCTCATGACCAAACTGGGTACAATATAAACATGATGCTCTCGTCGGATTTGTACAATCGCAGGCATAATGCCTTGACCCTTCGCAATTGTAACAAATCAGCTATCTATGACCCCCTCCTCATCCCTTTCCACCTCGACCTCGTCCGCGCCCCTGAAATCCAGTGTGTGCCATCCCTGCATTTTGATCGAGGATTCATGTCTCGGCCTGAACTTTGTAGGCAGGAGTTTGATCCATCATCAGTTCATAACTTCTACAGGTGCATTCATCATGGTCTACTGACCTACAAAAATTACTGAACAACTACTAGGACGTCTGCGTATACTTTTGTAATAGGTGACAGTTATCTATAGCGTGCTTCACTCCTATCTGACAAATTGTGCACCATAATGCAGGCGTCGTGCTCGGTTTTGCTTGTGCCTCTGTTCTCAATGGCATCGGCCCTCCTCCCGCTAGGTAGTTCGCTAAGACTAGACAATGGTCCTTGTCATGCCCCTGGCCTTTGCATTTTATACACCATACCTCCTCGTGTGCTTCTGGGCAAGTTGTCCTATCTTATTTCAAGCTCTGCATTTCTAGACACAAATTTTTCAGTTGCGCGTGGATTTGTTGGAGCCAGGATCTTGTACTGGGGTCTCGTGTAGTCTCATTGCAATCTCCAAATCTTTGGCCTGGGTGGATAGCTTCTGTTGTGACAGTGTGATCCTTCGATGTGGCGTTAATGATGCTACAAACCATGTGCGGTGCTGTCCATCCGTCAAGGTCATGTTGGCTTTGTGAATCTTACTCTTCAATTTCTGATCCAGCTCCTAGGGGGTCTCGCCTAGAAGCATCATGATTTCCTTAAACCCAATAATCGACTGTGTCTCCGATTTTGGCCTGCTAAATTCCCTGTTCACCGCAGCTTAGATATCTATGATCCCTGCGTTTGGATTGTCGTTGGAATGCTTAATGTACCATGTTAGTGTGTGATCCTGCAACACACTTACTAGTGTTGCCTTCTTTATATTGTCATCCACGACTCCTTGTGCTTCCCATACAGCCTATACCATGAACCAAAATTGGTCAGGATCTACGTTCCCTACTCCTTTGAACACCAGCAATTTTATTGCGCTCGCCATATTGAACTGTGGTGGTGGCGGAGATGGTGTGGATGGAGATGGGGGTGAAGATGGTGAAACCGGTGGTGGTGGAGGTGGAGGTGGTATGCGTGGAATTCGATGTCTTATCAGACTAATAGCACTTCTTGGTGAAACTTTCGCGACCTCTTCCTTGCTTTCTCGCTGAGGCGAAATCAATGGGCTAGTTTCTATCTCTGCACTACCTTTGTTTCTATAGATCCTCCCAAACATCAATTTATTTGCATAACCCACTTTTCACACAGTAGCATTTTAATCCAAGTGTTCAAAGATTTAATGTACTTGCCTCATGGTCCTTTGAGGAAGTGTCGCTCCGCTTCGCTATAGCTAGCTAAAGTATCTACCGCGAACTCGGTGATAAACCCTCCTATAATTCGATCGAGCTAATGGTCCATAGCGCGCACAATCGTATCTTTCGATGCTTCTAGTCTATGCACCAATTATGGAGTCCACACAGTAGGTTTGTCGAGCCTACACCTTCCCTGACTATCTGCTAGCTTCGTGATCCACCCATACAACTTAGAGGGGAAGGATGCAAAGAAAATCTCGTGGATTTTCGTATATAAGTAACGCTCTAACCACTGTTCCTTTGACACTCGCAAATTCCTATTTTCCTGCGCTGCGAACTCGTGAATTTTTATGTCCAACCACCCTTCAATTTATTTCTTCATCGGATTTCAGTGACACAAAATCAAACATCTCTTATGCAGATCCCATTCCCAGCAACAGAACCATTTGTTGGCTTGTTGGGGCATGACCCAGGTTCAGAGGTGATTTAGCCAAACAAATCCTGGTACTACTGGCCCTTTCGGTAATATTCCGTGGAGTGCGAACTGAGGTCTCACTCGAAGAAGTATGGGAGGGTGCTAGAACCAAGTTTCCACACCCTGGAGATATTTGATGAGTTCAAGTGGTCTGCGGTTTGACCCTGCTCGTACGTCTCTACGCACACCTACCTGTACCTCGCAGCTTCAGATGCTACCTTCGTGCAGCCCTACTCGGGGGTTGAACGCTATTATTACTCAAGTCCTTACTAGTATTCCACCATTAGTTGATTAACTTAGCTTATTTGCATGTGTAAAGTATACTTAGCAATACAAATCATTCATATAGGTGTGCGCAGTAAATAAACAATATATTTGCAATTGATATCAAACATGTAATAACTCAAGAATAGATACACAGAATTTAGATAAAACTTCTCTTTATTATTCTCTTATTCAGTTATAGACTTCACTTGGCCCTGTGCACTCAGCTGCAAGGGTCCACGTACTCAGCTGTAGACAACTAGGCCTCTATGCACTCAGCTGCAGAGCCTTCTCCTACTCTACGACCCAAGATACACTTAGACTCTTGTTCTTAGTCCTTAACTCACACTTAGAGCCTCGCTCTATTTATACAATCCATGGTCCGCGGACCATGGGTAGGCCGACATTACATTACAAACTATGGCAAACAACCCTATGACTCTAACATACTTTCGTGCCCGCAATTCGCGGGGCTTTACAATGTCATTCGGTCAAAACATGGGCTTTGAGCCCCAAAACATGTCGCAGGGGATCCCATGCCCAAAACTTTCACAACATAGAGAAAGAGAGTGAGCCTCTAGAAGAAAAGTAATACTACTATTTTAAAAGAGGCACACAAGAGCATAACAGGATCATTAGTTAACCTTAAAACTAGTTCACAATATAACCATGATCATTAAACCAAATATAACACACCTTCAACAATATAAGTACCAAATCCACCGAAATAGTTCACTTTCCTTAATACATATGAATGAAACATGTTAACATCTAAAGAATAGTCCTACGATGTTCACAATACATCAATGAAAATGTGGTGCCTCATTGAGCTTCATATATTAAGTGTAAGTGGCAAGATATACAAGTATAATGTTGTCACACTAGCCCCAATAGTGGAACATTAAGTCATCACTTGCTCCTCCAAAGAAAGATGTTATCTCCTATGCCAAGGTAGAGAATCCAAAGTGAAAGTTCAAGTCCCAAAATTTGTATTACTTGAGTTATGAGGGTGTATTTATAACAAATGAGGTGACTCTCCACCTCCTATGTGACTCTTGACCTCCCTCATGACTCTTGAGCTTCTACAATGACTTTTCAAATTCATACATGACCTTTGAGCTTTTATATGACCCTTGGTCTTCCACACATTTTACATTTTATCATTTTGGGAAATTACACCATTACATTCCACAAATGATGTGGAAAGACATTATGAAACATGTAACTCTTGAAATGACTCTTAACAATGATGACATGGAACTTCATGATGATGTGGCATTGCCAAGCTACCCTTTTGTGGCTTTCTTTTCATCTTCATGATGGATCTTTCATTTTCTTTGTATTCATCCTCTAAGGGGCTAATTAACATGGAATCTTCATGCAATCTTGATCTTTGATCTTCTGTTAAAAGCTAGTGTCTCTTCATCTTCTTTCTCAATGAATTCTTCACGGTTCCAGCTTCACAAGTGTCTTTCAGCATAGTCTCCTCCTCTTCCTATCCAAGCATCATCCTGTCAGGTTACGATATAGTACCTGCAACTGAAATCCACTCATGACAAGATGACATCCTAGTCTAACTTACTTCATGAAAACCACTGGTTGATATTTAACCGAGTATTGGGTTGGGAGGAAAGATCAGGGATTACTCAGTGTGAAATTCCAAAGGCCAAGAGTGAGGGACTGAGGCTTGAGATTGTGCAATGAGAAATCCTTGAAGCCTAAGCAAGAATAATGCATAGTTGAGGAGCTTAGTGAGGCAGGCTTAATCCTTGAGACTACACAATGCAAAGTTTAGGAGAGAGAGAGGGGTAGTGGATTGCATAGTTGTGCAGCTCAGGAAGGTAGAAAGACAACTTGTTGCTTGAGCCTATGTAATGCAAAGTTATGGAGGCATAGGAAAGATGACTGTGTAGTTGAGGAGCTCAATGAGGCACTATTGAGCCTTGAAGTTTCCCAATGTCCAGTATAGGGGAGAAAGAGACCTAGGGATTGTGTAATTGTGCAGCTCAAGGAGGCATGGAACATTAGGGGAATTTTGAGGTCTAAAATGGGCCTCCTAAGAAAAATGTACAACCACAATAAAATTTATAAGAACCAGTAGGATTCAAGATGATGATTTCAACCATGGGGGATGATTCACCATTTTTGGAATAAAAAAGTAAAAAGATTAAAAAAAAAATAATAATAAAACTACATTTTCAACTTATCTCCCTAAGTTTTTACTCAACTTTTAAGTGGGAGTATTGGTTGGATGCAAAATTTAAGTCACCATCCAAGGAGTACCCATGTTGTATAATTTCGATGGACCCTACTACACAAAAATGAGAAATACATGGAAAAGCATGATTGCAATCACTTTTTTCATATATTTCTCATTTTTCATGTAGCGGCATCCATCGAAAGTATGTAACATGGTAACTCCTTGGATGATGAATCAAATTTTGTATCCATCGAGTGTTGTCACTCAAAATTTGAGTAAACCTAACCTATAGGGAGATAAGTTGAAAATACGAGTTGAAAAAATAGTTTTTTATTTTTTCCCTCTAAAATTTGATGATGTAATCTAATCTTATTTTATTATTTCCAGTATTATTTTATAATTTCCTTGGGAGTCCCATTTTGTACCTCAAAATTCCCCTAATGACATCTTAAGGCTTAGCAATACACAATGCACAAAAGGAGAGTGATTGGAAGGGTAAATTGCGTAGTTGTGCAGGTCAAGAAAGAAAGGTTCAGCACTATCACTGTGTAATGCACAGTCCTTAGAGGTAGGAAATTCACATTGCGAAGTTCAAGGAGGAAAGGGGGAATCTTGAACCTTTCTACTGCATAATGCACAATTCAAGGAGGCTGAGTTGGGTCAAGTTGGTTGGGCAAAAAGCTTTTCATGATTGGGCTAAGTGTAGGATCAATGAGATAGAAGTGAGACCATGATTGAACTTATGAATGATCACATGCACTCAATACAGTTGATGACACAACATTGAACACTCTTTACATAAGAAAAACATGATTCCCTCATTGCAACAACTATACAACAACCTCCTCCAAATGCGACACTTACGATACACTTTGTGACAACAATGACAACACTAGTATGAAAATGCATAAAACTTTGGGAATGGGTTTAGTACATGTCAACATGGTAAATAGGACCCATTGGTACCAATGTTGCCTCTCACAATGAATGACAACTCTGCTTTTACAGTGTGTGACACTTCCCATACCAAAAGATGACACTTGTTATGGTAAGAGAAAAGTGCAAATGACACTTGAAAATGCAAACGACATTGAAAACGACACATGCCAAAGAAAAAATAGCATGAAAATGACACTTTTAAACTGAAACAAGAAAAATCGACATTCGTAAACATGAAAGAGACACTTGCAAAATCGAAGGTGCACAAAAGAAATAGATGGAAAAACTCACTGAAATAGAAGTACAATCGCATCCAAAAGTGAGAGATTGTCAATGAAAGTGTGAATTGATTGTTGACATAAGTTGAACATTGCACAGGAACTGGCTTGATGGATTGTGCTATGTCTGTTCAAGCTTGCATAAAGCAATGCGCTCATGAACTTATTACGGACTGGACATGTGTGAGCAAGTGACTTCGACACTTAGAAACCGAGAAGAATACTTAAACAATTAGCATAACATTAATTAATCATAAATTGACTATGGAATGACAGATTGCTAGATCCTCATTAGGCTCCAAAATTCACGTGTAGGAAAAATTTGGAGGGTGTTAATCGTAGCATCAACACTTGGCGACACATTGGTATAACTTTGGCTTCTCTATTTAGGTTTTATCCTTAAGTGCAAGGTCTCAGTATTTTAGGAAGTATTGATTCATCGCATGGATTACCTTGGATCCCCCATTTGACCACGGTTATGGATATATTCCCCTCTATTCCTTTTCTCAGCTAAACATATTCACAAATCTTGTGAAATCATAATTGTTTCAATTCAGGAAAAGGGTAATATAAAATTACAAGTTTAAGATAATAAGAGTCTTATTTTTCATCTCTGGTGTTGCTATGCTTCCAAAAGGCCTGGATAGTACCCTGACAGAGTCACTATAGGAATAGAAGCATTTCTTTGCTACCAGCGAGCCTGAATAGTACCCCAGTGAACTTACTTGCTTCATCTCTTTGAACAAGAAGCCTTTCTCTTATTTTTCCCTTTGTTTATTTATTTATAGGACTATGCTTAGGCACTTATTTATTTAACTGGGGTGGAAGAGGGATCTTGACTTATTAAGAGAAGAAGAGGTTGTTCCCTCAAAGAAGGTTATATATACCTATGATGTTGGTTTTCTCTCTATTGATTTTCCCCTTTCCCTTCTTCTGCTCGATTGGGTCGGCAAGAAGAAAACCATTTAATTACAACATCAAGTCAAGGAATGAAGATCCTAGAATAGATAAGGTCTTTATGGTTCGACCAAAGGCTTTTTGTTTGAATGGACCTTATTTTCCATTCAAACATCATTAAATTTAATGATATATTAACCCAAGATAGAGAAGAGGATGGCAAATAAGCCAAGCATTTCTCGTCGTCACAATTTCCATTTTCATGTTTTACCACATTGTATTTTGAGCCAAGTGAGAGAATTTTCATGTAGAGCCTTATTAAACAAAAGAAAGAAATACAAGAAAAGGCATAAAAATAAGACAAAATAAAAACCCAGTGGAAGTAAACCTAGACTGTAAATCAACATGTAAGACAAACAAAGAAAACAAACTAAAAGCAAGGACTAGTGTAGGGTGAGATGCAAAATCATGCAATGAAACTAAAGAGATAGAATGTACCTAAACCTAATCCTAACCTAACAGGATAGAAGGTTAGGGCTAAGTGTAATGCTGGTATAAGGAATTACTGGGGGGGGAGGTGTGAATCAGTAATGGTGAGGTTTTTACTATTTTTATTGAATATGTTTTTAATTCTTTTGTCTATTGTCTGTTACTTATGAAAGTATTCATGCATAAAGAAAATGATCAACAATATGATACATTCATGTGTATATACAATTCATCACATGAGAAGCATACACATAATGACATCAATATTTTTCATGTGGAAACCCAAAGGGAAAAAACCACCAATTTGTTTGTTGTTATGATGTAAAATTAAGCATCTACTTAATTACATCTGATGGTTTGTGATCACCCACTCACAGGAGGCATTGACCCCCTTAGGATAGAAATAACCTACTTACTGAGAGGGACCAACCTATTCATGCCATTGTTCTACTTTTCATACTATTTTCAAATTGAAAGCAGAAGCATCTACATACATAGAAATATACCACTCTGGTTGGTTGTTGAATCAAATTTTTCTCTTGGTCTTCTAATGTTCCAAGAATCCTTTGGTCTTGCATAGTTGCACTCTATCCACTATTCACAACATCCAATTCTCAGCCATCATCCTTTCTTACGTAAGCTATCAGTAGCTCTTTGCTTCATCTCACCACTTGACACAGTCCCACAGACTCCATGCATCTCAGCACATTCAACAATAATCTCTTTCCCAATTTCTTGATGGAAATCGATGGTTTTGATCCTCTGTTGCACATTGTTCAATGTTGTCTTTGTCACAAGTTTCCATCATTGTCCGAGTGTACCTCTATAGGGATCCTCCATGTTGTGGTTGTATCGAATGGGTGAATCTTGTCATGGAATTTATAACATAAGGATGGGCTTCCAATTTCTTCACTGACTCTCTGAGTAATCCTCCATACTGATAATTTAATTTTAGTCATATTTCCTATTCTAATGTGACTTCCATGCTTATTCAATGCTTAACAGATCTTGTCAGTACTTTTAGAATGAATTCTTTGTTCCTCATTTAAGACTATAAGACATGGACAGGAAACAAGAGATGGCCTTTATCTTTGTCTCAATGAACTTCTTAAATCACAATAACTCCAGCGACCAACCTTATTTAATTCCCTTAGTTGTTGAATCATACAATCCTCCAGTGCACTCAAACGTTATATCAGAGCTCTTACACATCGAAACCTTTTATTAATACAAGATTACAAAATCATAAGGTCCCGATTATCCTTTACCTCCTCCAAGCCTAGCTCCTTATTGCAATTCTTACAATGGGACTGTTGCATGTGACCAAGCACTTCAAATACAACTGTGTTGTATTGGAGTTCCACTTCATTGTAACTTTTATTAAAATGAGCTTATGAAATCATGAGCTTTTGATTTTCCTTTAGGCCATTTTTCTTAGCCCCTTATCATTTCTCCTCCATGGGACTGAGAGTTTTGACTGACGGTATAGTCCTTGGATGTCGCAATATCAGAGCCACCATATCTCGTAACTTTTATTTAAATGATGTTACGAGATCATGAGGTTTCAAGCTCCTTTCGCTTGGCACTTTCCTATTTTTCCTCCATCGGACTAGGCACTGTAACCAATGGCTTAGATTTTATTTGTTAAGGCCTTTTGTTCCTACTAGGGGCCTATCTTCCGTTTTTAAGTCCTCTCCACCCTTGGTTCCTTGGATTCAACATAAGGTGAGTGCCAATCTCATCAAAACCCCTTTCATTATAGTATTTCCTCAAAGGGAATTTACATAAGAGTTACGAAACTCCAAGGTCTGAAATTCTTCATAGAAATTGGGTGCTTAAGCCTGCTTCACACCCTCAGTGTCATTAGTCTCCCACAACCTGGCACCAGTCCATCGAAGCTCCCTTATCAGAACTTTTCAAAGAAACTTTACAGTGGAGTTATGAAATCCTTGGCCTCTTAAATGCCGACCTCTGAGTTACATCATGCTAACATCATAACTCCACGTGGTGCCTCCTCAATGGTGGCACGTGTCACTCAAATTTATCCCACTATGCCACCCAAAATTTCTAATCTTCCTGCCACGTGTCCTATCGTAAAACAATGTCATCTACCACCTCATCCACTTAGGGCCAATAAATTGTTTCCATGTGTCCACCTGGAAGAGAGAGAAAGAGGTCCATCAGTCTTTGGTTTTTCGATGAAAAACTTTGTATTTTTCTTCTCAGCATCCCTCGACACTTAACACTATCATAGATTTTGCATAATTCATCTGTTAATAATTTCTAAGGTTTCAATGGACTCATTTGTTTTGAGGTTCTGATATCGGTCCTGTCTTATCGAATCAAAAAATTCTTTAAAGGGAATTTTATTGAAGTTCTGACGTCCCAATATCCAATCTATTGTCCTATGGTATTTTGGATTATGAAACTTTCCCCTCCTGAAATGCTTTCCTACGCATCCTCTGATATCGGGTCCCAATATTTCGGAAACCTCTATTAGGAGGTTCTGATAAGCTAGCCTACCTTGATATTTTGACTTGTTCTAGACAAAATTCAGTTGTCAATAACTTTTGATCTGGATGGCATTTCCTAGAATTTTTCATACCATTGGAAATATATTTTAGATTACTATCAACTGGAGAGGGTTCGATGTAGTAATGAGCCTACTTGTAGCCTAAAAGATGATGCCAAGGATTTGACCCCTTGATTCACCATAGTCATATAGTTGACATCAATGCCAACACACTTAGAACCACTAGCCATCCTGACAATGCCAACAATCCAAAAATATCCCCCTTTGGCATTTATGGAAACACCATAATCTCCCCCTAAATTTGGGCATGGTCTTCCAGTAGACTTTTCCCCCTTTGGCATCAATGGCAAAGAATACTCTAGAATACTCCCCCTAAACCACTACATCCTAC
>APFE031752166.1:56862-91262 GCA_000404065.3 Pinus taeda | reverse complement strand
TTGAATTTTTCTGTTAGAAAGAAGTTCTGGGTTCTGTTCTGTTATTGTTGATCTGGTTATTACAGCTAACTGTATTATTTACATGTACTTGATGATCATTTGATGTATATGGATCCAGTTTGAAAATTTATGAAAAGTGGTCCTTGAAAAGAAGTAGGGGTTTGTAGCTCCCTTTCAGGAGAGACTGGAAAACGAGAGAGAGTTGTAGCTCTCAGCAGGTTGCAGCCTGCGTACTGGTAAAGGACTGCACCAGTGCAAGATCATTGTAAAAGGAGTTTCTAATTTGAAAGAAGATAGAGACATTTTGCAGCAGGTGGTTTTCACCCACATTGGGTTTCCACCTTATATCTGGTGTTCTTTGATGTGACTGTCTGATTTTCTTGTTCATGCTCATTATTTATGGTATTGGTATGCAAAAATAATTCAAAGTATAAATAAGAAAGATTTAGCAAAAAGAATTAGATAATACTGATTCCCCCCCCCCCCCCTCTCAGTATTATTGTCAACAAAGGGTACCCTTGCGAAGCTTGGGTGCTTGCACTGGAAAATTCTTTTGTCTAGAGGTCAATGTAACTATTTTTGTTACCTTCACTGGTAGGCCTAAATTGTTATTATCCCGAACTATTTTCGAAAGGTCATTGATTTCACTTTATTGTATTTTGGTGTCTGGTCCTCATCACCTGGAGCAAGAATACTTGGAAGTAGCTTTATTGAATGTATCTTTTAGAGACTTCGTTAGAGAGTTCTCTTTGTTCCTAGTTGGCCTAGCTTTATAAATTTTTTGAGTCTTTAATTAGTTCTCTTAAAAATAATTAAAATTGGTTGATCGACCAGTTCATTGGTCTAGGATGCTTCGTGGGCTTTCACCTACAAGCGTTGAACCTTCTTCTAGAAGGCATAGGAGCAATTTTGATGGTGATTTCCAATTAGTGGCAACATACGCAATAGAGATTGATACTTTGGTTCAAGCTATTGATTCACAGAATAGACCTGGTGCAAGTCGATATTTGGAGAGGAACACTCCAGTCCTTTCTAGATTCCTCTTCCAATCAGAAGATGTTATAGAGGTTGAAGAACTCCCTGAGTCTCCTTTGACTCCTTCTTCTCCTCTTCCTCCCAAATATCTAGACATATTATTATACATTGGGACTCCGACCCACAGGCCTTCGAGCCCTAGTCTATTTCAATATTTTCCTTCGATGGCCACTACTGGGAGCATGGTTTCAACTATGAATGCTACTAGTGTACAGACTCCTTTATCAAGACAAGCAGGAGGTACAATTTCCATACCGTAAATCACTCCTAGCACTGTAATTTTTGTCTCTATCTCCATTCCATCTTTGATTATGGGCACCCAAGCTTTTGCCTCTGGCATGGGTTCTTTCCCCTTTAAAATGCCTACCAGCTCAATTCCTTCAGTTCCATTAATTTTTCCATCAACTGATTCCACATCTATGACTTCCATGACAAGTGGGTCAGCTTCTTTTCAGGGTTTCCCTTTTGGGAGTTGTCATATACCACATTCTAACCCAACTTTAGGATCAATACTTTTTCCCTCCATGGGTCAAAGTTATAATCCTTTCTAAGGATGGACTAACTCTGTTGTTAGAGGACTTGGATCTATGAATCAATTCTCCTTTGACCAACAGGGGAATATGTTGTATTCCTCCATGAGTTCATTCCAGAATTTTTCTCCCTATGTTAATTAATGGAACCCTTAACAAGGGCTCTTTGCTGCATTCTTTGCTCCATTCAATACCTCTCTAGGGGGAAATTCCACTGGATAAGGAAATTTTTCAGCAAGAGTTGGACAAAATCCAATTTTTTCTAGGCCACAAGGCTTTCCTTATGGTTCAGGTTTCTCTACGAATTACTTTAGGCAACCAAGTGCCTTCACAAATCCAGGGTATTCTTTTTAGAACATTGGAAATTCTGATCAGACTGGATGGAATCCTCAAGGTCCTCTGTGCTTACCTTTCCTGGAAACTTTAAACTTTCCATATCTATCAAAATTGACTAATTATCTGATCCGTTATAACCTGGCCTGGCCTCTGGTTCCAACCAAACTTCTGTCGGACATACCCAAATTTGAAGGGAAGACTAGTGAAGATCTGGGAAACCATATAACCACTTTCCACTTATGGTATTCGTCGAACTCCCTGATAGATGCTTCAATCAGGTAGAGATTATTTCAATGCCTCCTAACTAGAAATGCAGATAAATGGTACATTGAATTCCCAGGGGGAATCTTTGCTTCGTTTGGTGATTTGGATACCATATTTTTAAACCATTATTAGTTGCCCATTCATTATGATGCTAGAACTGAGATTTTAGCTAATTTCCACCAGGACCGGGCAACACACATTTCGGATCATATCCAGGATGGAGGAGAAGGAAGAGGCTCATTAAAGCCGATATTCCACCAGAATTCCTTCTTGAATGGTTTCTCAAATATTTGCAACCGAGAATTTCTAAGGATGTATCACTCTCCGGTGTATTCACCGAAGAACGGGCTATTTTTGGAGCCCAGCAACTAGAACTTATATATTCTCAATCTAGGGTTATTAAGAAAAATTTTCCTGATGCTCCTAGATCTAAGGTTGATATAGCAAAAGTTGAAGCTAGGTCCCCATGCTGACGAGCTAGTTGGATCGATTGATCAAAGCACGACCAACCTACTAAATCAATTTCATCAGTTGTCTTTCCAAACTACTTCTTCTATGTAGGCATCACCATCAGTGCCTATGTCTTCTCAACCTTCATCTATAAATGTCGTTCAAACTTCTAACCCTAAAGAAAACCAAAAATCTGATGGGAAGAAGAAAGGATGTGGTATGAAAAAGAATCAAGATGGGAATGGTAATGCAAATAAGCCCAACAATGATGCTGGATGGGGTAAAAAAGAGTGTAAGAAGAAAGTAAAGTTTCCATGCAAGTTATGCAATGGTGACCATTTGACTCATATTTTCCCTAATATTCAAGATTCTCAATGCTTGTTGGTTCAGCAAGGGTCTTCTATTTCCCAAGCTGTGCTAACTAACCATTTTCCCCGAGGGTAGCAGTTGTTTGCTAGCATGAATTCTGGTACTGGTACCCCTGTTGGGGGAAACCAAGAAGGGGAAAATACATCAAATGTTTATATGATGAGTTCACATATTGACATTGTTACACGATCACATGATTATGGTGAATCTGAATCATCTAAGGCTAAGACTATTCCTGATGTTTTAGAGCCACTCCATATCGAGAGGCCTGTAGTTGAGTCTATAGCTCAGACGTCGAAAGGCTCCGCAAAACGTTTGACAATTAACCCTAATGCCAAGGTGGCTAGAACTACTCTATTGTAGAAGATCTGGCTTAGAGTACTTGTTCCATGTCAATGTTAGAGGTACTCTAGTCATGTCCAGTGCAAAGTAGTGCATTACTCACTACAATCACAGCAGTTGATCCAAAAAAAATATTGTTCTTACATTTGACATGTCGAACATCAAGAAGAGACTCCCACATCATATGGATTTTCAAATCAAGTCTACATATCGAAAGAACAATATATTTTGAACCGTAGTTGATGAGGGAGCTTCCACATGTGTAATGTCTATATCATGTTGGAAGGCCATTAGATAACCTCAAGTTATTCCTTCACTTATTCTATTAACAGCATTTGATGGTCATTCTCATAGATTTCATGGGATTATTCCAGCCTTTCCCATCTGTGTTGGGGGTAAGGTTGTAAATATTGAAGTATAAATACTTGATGAAAATTTGTATTACAATCTCCTTTTAGGTAGAAACTGGATTTATGAGATGGATGCTATTGTATCATTGTTATTCCACATCCTTTGTTTTCCTCATGAAGGAAGAATTGTAACAGTTGATCAGATGGATTATTCTCCGAGTGCGTCCAATGCATCTTATGAATCTATTGTTCCATTAGTGAACAATTTGAAGTAGACTATAGAGAATCTAGGAGTTGGAATGTACTCTTCCTTAATGGGTACCTTTGGTTTTCCTGCTCCTATTGCTAGAATTAATGTTATTTCATCATCCAAGGCACCTTCTCAAAGAGAGTTATTTAGAACTCATTATTTTTCAAATCCTTGGCCCTTACCCTCATCTACCACCACATTAGATGAGGGGAAAGTAGGTGGAATGGAATTTCCTGTGCCTGTAGCTGAAATTTCTTATCAATCTATTGTTAACACTGTAGACTCTGATCCTACTTTTTCACCAGAGGAGCTAGATATGGATGTGGCTCTGGCCTGAACTCTAGATTAACTTAGATATTGTTTTTCCATCTGAAGAAGCAATTATAGAAGTAATGATAGGTGTTGAAAGACCGTGGAATGATTTGCATCATCGGTCATATTTCCTCCCTCATTTACGAGAAGTAGAATCAAGTATGTCCAATCCTTCATCTACTAGTGATGTTCACATCGTTTTAAATCCTTTGGCTCCAACACAGTTTTGGCCAAGGGTAACATGTCTGTAATTTCACAAATTGTTCCAGTGAACATCTCTAGGAATCCCAATGTTATTGAAAATGTCTTCACTGGAGCTGACTATTCCCTTGAAGAAATTCAGACTTATAGTGATCTCTTTAAACAGTTTCACGATGTGTTCACTTGGTCTTATGAATAAATGTCTGGGATAGATCCATATATAATCCAGCATGAGATAAATAAATATGAAAATGAAAAACCTATTCTCCAGAAGCTTCAATCAGTAAACCCTAGAAAAGCATGAGCTATCAAAGATGAGGTTGAAAAGTTGCTTAAGGCAGGTTTCATATACCTCATTCCTTTAACTGAGTGGGTCTCGAATCTAGTCCTAGTAGACAAGAAGCAAGGAACGATCCATGCATGAATTGACTTTAGGGACCTAAATAAGGCTTGTCCTAAGTACAATTACCCCATGCCCTTTATTGATCAGATTATCGATGAATGTGCAGGTAATGAAATTTTCTCATTTATGGATGGATTTTCCAATTATAATCAAATCACTATTTGTCCAGAAGATCATCATAAGACAACTTTTATTTTCCCCTAGGGTACATTTGCATATAAAAATATGCCTTTTGGCCTTAAAAATGTTGGAGCTACCTTTCAGCAGGCCATGTCATATGTTTTTCACGATATCAAACATGTTATTGAAGCTTATTTGGATGATTTAGCTACTCGTTCTCGAAAGAGGATAGATCATCCTAAACATCTTCGATTGATTTTTGAACGATGTCATTTTTATAAAATCTTGTTGAATCCGAATAAGTGTGTTTTCGCCATCACATCTGGTCGGTTGTTGGGATTCATCATGTCGACTGAAGGGATTCATGTATATCCATTCAAGGTTGAGGCAATACCTCAGTTACATCCCCCATTCTCTATTTGCCAACTTCAAATTCTTCAAGGAAAAGCCAATTTCCTAAGGAGATTTATTGCTAATTACGCCGAGATTACAAAAGGATTTATCAAATTTCTTAAGAAAGAGGTCCCATTTCTATGGGATGATTTCGTGCAACGCTCATTTGATGATTTGAAAAATTCATTAACCTCTGCTCCTTTCTTGAGTCCACCTGATTATAGAAGAGACTTCTTTTTATAGCTTGCAGCAGTAGAATCAACTATTGGTATAGTTTTGGTTCAGGAGGATGATGCTTTCTGTGAGAATGTAATCTATTATCTAAGATGAGGCTTAGTGGACCATGAACTGTGTTATTCTCCCATTGAGAAATTAGCTTTGGTAGCTTTCCATGTTGTCCAACAACTTAGAAATTATATTCTGCTTCGAAAAAATTTCATCTTAGCAACCGTCAATCCATTTCAATTTGTTCTCAGCAAGCGTGATTGGGGGAAAATACAATAGATGGATTGTCATTTTACAAGAATTTGATCTTGAATTCATGTCAGCTAAGTCTGAGAAATCCTTAGTATTTGCAAAATTGATCTCAGAGTTGCCTTGCAAGGAATAAATAGTTTATGAGGAATATTTTCCTGATGAATATCTTTTTCTTATTTCCTCACAATATCCTTGATATGGATATATTATTATATATCTCCATACTTCGAAGTTTCCACTCACTTTTTCAAAGGATGAACGTAGAAAATTGCGTCACCTGGCTAAAATCTATATTATTATAGGTGACACTTTATATCATCGTGGGGTTGATTCAATCCTTAGACAGTGTTTAACCTTAGAAGAAGTTGAGTCTATGATTAATGATTTCCAAAGTGGAGCTTGTGGTGTTCATCTATCTGGGCTTGCAACAGCCCAAAAAAATTTGTGTGCAGGCTACTTTTGGCCTTCGATCTTCAAGGAGTGTATTGAAGTGGTCAAGAGATTCCACCCTTGTCAAGTTTATACTTGGAAAATGTGCGCGCATCCAGCTCCGCTTTTCCCTATGGTCAATGTTGGTCCTTTTACGAAGTGGGGTATTGATTTTACTACTTGCAATCCACCTTCAACAGGAAATAACAAGTATATCATCGTAGTTGTAGACTACTTTACTAAGTGGGTCGAGGCTATGCCTACTTTCAAGAATGATGGTGAAACAACAACCATGTTTCTCTTCAATCAATTTATTTCTCGATTTGGTATTCCTAAAGATATTGTCATTGACCATGGCAGACATTTCAAAAACCAAATGATGTCTAAATTGTCTCTGTTGGCTTGTTGGGGCCTGACCCAGGTTCAGAGTTAATTAGCCAAACAAACCTCGGTACTACTGGCCCTTTGGGCAATAATCCATGGAGCGTGGACTGAGGTCTCACCCGAAGTAATATGGGAGGGTGCTAGAACTAGGTTTCTGCACCCTTGAGATGTCTGAGAGGTTCGACTGGTCCCATTGTTTGGCCCTGCATGCAGGTCACTCCGCGCACTTCCCTATCCCTTACGCCCTGGTACACTACCTTCAAGCAGCCCTAACCAAGGATTGTGGAGCTTCTATGCTGCTAGAGTCACACTTTGTGCTATTACCCGAGATATTATTTATCTTTCTGTACCAGCTAATTACCTTTTCATACTTGGATGTCTCACGTTATAATTAGTTATACACAACATTCATATAAGTTCGCGCAGTAAATAAACAATATGCTTGCAAATTATATTCAATCATGCATTAAATCAGGAAAAGATAGACAAAACTATAGTAAACCTTCTCTTTATTGATTCCTTCAACGGTTACAGACTCGACCTGCCTTGTGCACTCAGCTACAGGGGTCCACGCACTCAGCTGCGGACTACTAGGCCTCTGTGCACTCAATTGCAGAGTCTTTCCCTACTCTACGACCCAAAGACACACTTTACACTACTTCTCAATCACCTAGACCTCTCATGCTCTTCTATTCTATCTTCTCTATTTGTTATCTTATACACTTAGAGCCTCGCTCTATTTATACAACCCCATGGTCCACGGAACATGGGTAGGTCTATCTAGCTAACATTACATTACAAAAACTAGGGCGGACAACCCTGTGACTCTATTATAATTTTGCACCCCGCACCCACAATTCACAGAGATTTTACAAAAAGATTTAGTCAAAACTTGTGAGCTTCTCCATTGGGGCGGTGATCTATGCATTGCTTTTGATGAACTTCCCATAGTACTCCGTATGTCCTAGGGTAGCGTGCAACTGTTTAACACTTCGTGGTGCTTCCAAATTCAAAATTACTACAATCTTCACGGGGTCTACCATTAGTCCCTATTTGCAGACCACATGTCCTAGCAAGTTCCCAAAGGGAACGAGGAACGTACACTTTTTGAGGTTCAGCGTGATTTGGTGTCATCGGCAAGTATCCAACATCAAGTGTAAGCTCGCTACATGGTGCTTAACCAATCCAAATACAGTTCAATCATCCAGATAGACCTCCAGGAATTTGTGGATATATTCTTTGAATGTTGCAACAACTATGCACGAAAAAATAGTCAGCACCTTATTTAACCCAAACGTCATAACAATGTATTGGAAGTAGACCCACTCAATCACAAAAGTGGTCTTGATCCTATCTTCCGACGTGATTTTGATTTGGTGGTACCCTGAGAACCCATCAATAAAAGAACATGCTTCTTTCCCGCCGACATTTTCCAATACTTCATCTATGAATGGAGTTGGGAATGGGTCATGTACACAACCGTCATTCAATTTCTTGAGGTCCACACATATTCTTATCTCACCCTTCTGCTTCTTCTCCTGCACTACCATAGGGCTTACCCAGTCGAATTCTTCCACTGGCTCAATGATTCCAGCTGTGAGAATTTTGTCTAGTTCTACACAGACCTTTTCCTTGTACTTCGAATTCAAGTGGTAAGGCCTCTACTTAATTGGTTTCACATCGGGTTTTAGGGTGATTTTCATCATCCCTAAATCGCCAACAATCCCCTTTAAGTTTGTGATCTTGGTCGAGAATAAGTTTTGGTACTCATGGAGTAACTCAGCGACCTTATCCACCATGGAATCATCCTTGTAGTCATTGAGCATTGCATACTTTGGTTCAGCCTCCGTACCAATGTTTACCTGCTTTTTCTTTACTGGCACGGTTATGTCAGGGTCTTCAATCAAGGCCCTTGAGCCTTGTGACAGCCCTCAATTTATGGAATGTTAACTTTTCACGAATCTTCATCGTCTTTTTCAATATTTACATTGTAACACTTCAACATGCAGCTCAGCTGGGTTGCCCAATCTAGCTGAAGTACTTCCATTGGTTCCTGGGGTATTTTAAAGATATTTGCTTTTACTTCTTGTAGTGCATCATCAACAGTATCCCACCAAAAATCCTCAAACTTGAAGGTTAACATGAATCCCTCACACAAGATATCCCATTCGTTCATTCCATGGAGGAGCTCCATCTCTGTATACCAATTCATGGGTATAATATCCAGGGTATGATAGAACAGGTGCACCCACTCAAGTTGTGTCTCTTCCCCATAGACCTTTGTCCATTTTGCGAGGTGTGCACATGGATCATCCTATCTATCATACTTATCTTTTAACCACATCTGAGGCTTCCCAAATCATATGCGCATCATCCTTCTACATTTGTGCCAATCCTCAAAACTTCTTTGGTGCGTACCCCACCATCTTGCAGGTGTAGCTCACAGTACCCATTTCAGAGCATCAAAACGTTGTTGTTCCGATACTTCTCTTTCAAATTTGTTCAGGAAGTCCTCCACCTCGCTTAACCTATCATATGTAGGCAGATATCTTACCTTTGTCGCTACGTGGTGCAGTGATCTCATCATCATGTTACAGTTGAGCATGGTTACCTCATGTAACTGGTTATGCCATTGTTCTATCTCCTCGTCAGAATCTGATGTGCAGGAGCTTTCATGTTCCCATGAGATTCAGCCATTTGCAGTTGGATTTACCCAGTCTTGCTCCTGCGTAGTTATCTTGTAGATGCAATCCAGATCTTCGTTGTTGTCATAGTCACACACTGGCTCCGTGTAGCGTGATCCTTCTGCAGGGTCTAAAGGCACCACTATGCGCAGTGACTTTTTCTCAAATATCATCTTGTGCTTCTTGAGATTTATCACTCCATTCATGTCAATGGCCCAATCTATTCCCAACAGCTCGGGGTAGGTATTGATGTCATCAATAATCTCTATTACTTCAAAATCTACTAGCGCACTTGCTCCTTTGATATCTACTATGATTCCCTGCAATCTCCCCATTGGTAGGATATTTTGTTGGTTTTCCATTCACAATTGGATAGGAGACCATTCCAACACAGGCATGCCCATGTGCTCCCATGTCTATTTTGGCAGGACATTCAAGTCTGATCCTAGATCCAGAATCACTTGGTCCATCTCATATTCCCCAATCTACATGGTCAATCTCATCTCTCTTCCTATTCGTATCGTGTGCTTCCCAAGCTTCTAGACTATGCGTGGTTCTCCTGGCACAGTCCCATCGCATCTAGTTATGAGTTCTTGTGGCCCCTTTACAGCCTTGTTGTCGTGTAGCAACTTCATGCATGTCTCCAAGAATGTAGTGAGCATTGATGGGTCCATTTCCAATTCCAGTCTGTCTTTATTTCCTGAAGTGGAGGCATCAGTGAAGCTCCTCTTAGCTTCCATGAAAGTCGCCTTAGCATGCTCCAAATCAAATTTTGGTTCCTTCGTTGGAACCTTGCGAGCCCAGGTATTTTCTTCAAGTTGCTTTCCTTTGTCATCCCCTATTGTAATTCCACTCTGGAGCATGATGTTTACATTAGGGTCTTCCTTGCATGGCTCAGACCTCATCATTTGCAGGTTCTGAATCGGGGGAGGTTGGGGTGCTCCTTTATCGTGCAACCTCGCTATCAGTGTGGGGAAGTCCTCCATCTCATGATCAAAAAACGTACAATACAAGAATGATGGTCGCTTTGGATTTGTAAAATCACAGGCATAATGCCCTAGCCCTCCACAATTGTAACATATCAGTTGTTCGCGACCTCTTCCTGGTCCCCCCACACCTTGGCCTCGTCCACGCCCCTGAAATTTGGTGTGCACCATTCCTGCATTTTGATCAAGGGTCCGTGTTTCGGCTTGAACTCTATAGGTAGGAGTTCAATCCATATTTAGCTCATAACTTCTACAGGTGCACTCATCATATCCTACTGATCTAGAGAAATTACATAACAACTATTGTGAATTCTACGTATACTTCTGTAATAGATGGCAATTAACTGTAGTATGCTTTCCTCCTATCTGACAAATCGTGCACCACAGTGTAGGTGCCACACTTAGTCCTGCTTGTGCCTCTAGTCTTAGTGGCATTGGCCCTCCTCCTGCAAGGTAATTCATGAACACTGAGGAGTGGTCCTTGTCGTGCCCCTGGCCCTTGCATTTTATGCACCATACCTCATCGCACATCTTAGGGAGAGTTTTCCTGTCTTATTTCAAAATTTGCATCTCTAGGCACAATTTTTTCAACTACGCGTGAATCTTGTTAACTCCCAGGTTATGATATTGTATCAGGGTCTCGTGCAATCTCATCACGACCTCCAAGGCCTCAACTTGAGTGGTTAGCCTTTGTTGTGACAAGCTGCTCTTTAGATGTAGTGTTAACAATGCTACAAACCATTTGTGATGTTACCCATCTATTAATGTCATGTCCGCTTCACGAATTGTGCACTTCAGTCTTTGATCCAACTCCCACGGGATCTTGCCTGGTAGCATTGTGATTTCCTTGAATCCAATGATCGAATGTGCCTCTGACTTTGGCCTACTAAATTCTTTGTTTAGCGCATCTTGGATATCTGTGATCCCCACATTCATATTGTCATTGAAATGCTTAATGTACCGGGTCAGCATGCAATCCTATAGAGCACTGACCAACATTGCTTTCTTTATATTGTCATCCGTGACTCCCTGTGCTTCCCATATAGCTTTTATCACGAACCAAAACTGATCCAGATCTTCATTCCCTACTCCCTTGAACACTGGTAGCTTTATCGCGCTAGCCATACTTCTTTGCAGTGGTGGTGGAGGTGGTATGGGCGAAGACGGGGCTGAAGGTGGTGAACCTAGCGATGGTGTGGGTGGGGGTGGTATGCGCATAATTCTCTGCCTTATCAAATTGATCGCACTTCTTAGTGAGCTCTTCCTCACCCCCTCGTGGAGGTGAAATTAAGAGGCTAGTCTCTAGTTCTGTGCTACCTTTGTTTCTGTAGATTCTCCCACTTCGTAGAGCCCAAAACATCAATTTATTCACATAACCCACTTTTCACATAGTAGCATTTTAATCCAAGTGTTTAAAGATTTAACGCACTTACCTCGTTGTCCTTTGAGGATGCGTCATTCTACCTCGATATAACTAACTGAAGTATCTACCATGAACTTGGTGATGAATCCTCCTATGATTCAATCGAGCCAATGATCAATAGTGTGTGCGATCTTATCCTTTGATGCTTCCAGTATGAACACTAATTCTGGAGTCCACACAATAGGTTTGTCAAGTTTACACCTTCCTTGGCTATCTGCTAGCTTCACGATCCACTCATACAACTCAGTGGGGAAGGATGCAAAGAAAATTTCATGGATCTCTATATATAAGTAGTAGTCTAACCATTCTTCCTTTGATAGTTGTAGATTCCTATTTTCCTGCGCTGTGAACTCATGAATCTTCCTATCCAACCAATCTTCAATTCCTTTCTTTGTTGGATTCTAGTGTTATGACATTAGACATCTCTATGTATATCCCAGTCCCAGCAACAGAACCATTTGTTGGCTTGTTGGGGCCTGACCCAGGTTCAAAGTTAATTAGCCAAACAAATCCTGGTACTACTGGCCCTTTCGGCAACAATCTGTGAAGCACGGACTGAGGTCTCACCCGAAGTAGTGTGGGAGGGTGCTAGAACTAGGTTTTCACACCCTTGAGATATCTGAGAGGTTCGACTAGTCCCATTGTTTGTCCCTGCATGTAGGTCACTCCACGCACTTCCCTGTCCCTTACTCCCTACTACACTGCCTTCGCGCAACCCTAACCAGGGATTGTGGAGCTTCCGCGCTACTAGAGCCACACTCTATGCTATTACCCGAGATCTTATTTATCTTTCTATACCAATTAATTACCTTCATGTACTTGGATGTCTCATGTTATAATTAGTTATACACAACATTCATATAAGTTCACGCAGTAAATAAACAGTATGCTTGCAAATTATATCCAATCGTGCATTAAATTAGGAAAAGATACATAGAAATATAGTAAACCTTCTCTTTGTTGATTCCTTCAATGGTTACAGACTCAACTTTCCCTGCGCACTCAGCTGTGGACTACTAGGCCTCTGTGCACTCAGTTGCAGAGCCTTTCCCTACTCTACGACCCAAAGACACACTTTACACTGCTTCTCAATCAATTAGACCTCTCATGCTCTTCTATTCTATCTTCTCTATTGGTTATATTATACACTTAGAGCCTTGCTCTATTTATACAATCCCATGGTCTGTGGACCATGGTTAGGTCTATCCAACTGACATTACATTACAAAAACTAGGGTGGACAACCCTGTGCCTCTATTATAACTTCACGCCCCGCACTCGCATTTCGCGGAGATTTTACAAAAATATTTGGTCAAAACTTGTGCTTTAAGCCCCAAAACCTGCCTTGGGGGGATTCCATGCCCAACAAGCTCTTAAGTTGGGTTTCCGGTAGGAGCATTCATCTCCATATTATCCTTATGCCAATGGGCAGGTTGAGGCTGCGATTAAATCCCTAAAAATAATCCTACAAAGGATGATTAACAAATCTCTATCCAATTGGCACATTATTTTATATCTAGCACTTTGGGCATACTAATTGTCAGTCAAGACTACCACTAGTTTTACTCCTTTTCAACTAGTTTATGGGTTGGAATCAATTTTTCCTATGGAATGTGAAATTCCTTCCCTTAAATTAGTTGTTGAACTTCTTCTAGATACTTCTAGTCTCGAAGAACGCCTCATTCATTTGGAACATATCAATGAGCAGTGTCGAGATGCAGCCATAATCAACGAAGCTCATAAAGAGAGAATAAAAGCTCAGTATGATAAGGTTGTCCATCCTAGAGTTTTCTTTGAAGGTGTCCTTGTCCTAGTCTATGACCAAGACAAAGATGCCTTTGGGGCAGGAGAGTTTAAATCTAAGTGGTACGGTCCCTTCATTGTCAAAAAGGTTTTGAAAAAATGAGCTTATGAGTTGATTGATTTTGAGGGAAACGAGTTGGTGGAACCCAGAAATGGGCTCTATCTTAAAATGTATTTTGCTTAGGCTTCAACCTAGCATTTGCTTGGTTGTAAATATTGTAATTTTGTGCATATCTATCTATCGGTTTCATAGTGATGTCGATATTTTTTATCTTCTTTGGCAAGTATCTATGGACGATTTGATATATCTAGGGTTTGTCAATGGTGCTAGTAGACACACCCAAAACCTTGCTTCTGTAGCTCGGGTGATTTATTATCCATCTGGCTAGTTGTTGGTTTCAAGAGGCGTATGTATCAGTCCCACTTCAAATAATGTCTCTGAATATATTGTTGTCATTAATTTACTATTTGAGGTAATATCTCTTGGTATCGATTCATTAGTAGTTTACTTGGATTCAAAACTGGTGGTATCTCAATTAAATAACATCTATCATGTGATAGATCCTTATTTATATCGCCAATTTCTAAGAGTGCGTTTATTACAAATATCATTTGTTTATATCACATTTATTCATAATCCACAATCAGAAAATTCATTTGCAGATTCTATTGCTAATCAAGCATTATATTGGGATATAAATCATTCATAACATTGAAAAAATAAAAAATAATTGAAGTATCATCTGTATATATATATATATGATCATCACGATAAACTGTCTGTACATAGATAGAGTTTTATGTCCAAAATAATATACAAAAATGGGACAAAATTGTCCTACAAAATTAGGGCTCATTCCCATAATCATGTCCAATAAAAAAGTTTATGGTCATCCATCTATGGTTCCTTCTCAGGGTGAGAACCATGAAATAAAACAATGTAATTTTTCAACTAGTAGAATAACCGCACCCATTCGCATGGCACTCCTACCACGCGTCTTTGCGTCTCCTCTGGAAGATCTTCTGTAGCTACCATAGGTACATGGTGAGTCAACCTCACAAAGTTTATTTGGACAACATGGAGGGTCCTTTCAGTCTTTGCTGTGGCTCCTTCTGCATCTCTTCTGCGATGCCTATGTCGAGGTAGACCCTGAGGTCTTACTGGTCCAACATCTGTGTCATGATCAATAATTTTGTAAGTATTTGTCTCATCAAAAATATTTTTAGTTCATTTATACTTAAAATGCAAAAAAAATAAAAACACATTTGTACCTATGGCTCCGCACATTGTATCTGGTGGCAACATCATGTCTGGATCTCCTCCGAAGTCCATGCCAGCAGAGGGGTAGTCTCAAACTCCTGTGACTTGTTGTTCCCACCAGAGGAAGAACTCGTCATCAAATGTATTTCTAGGGACCTCACTGTCCCCTAGTTTTTTCATTAGATCAGCCCACTTGCCCATTTATGGATCCCTTGGGCTGTTGATGGTGATAATACCTTGGGTTGAAGCCCTGGTACTCTCTCAAAGAAGAAGGAACACAAGATGGTTCCATATCTAAAGTTCTTTGTCTGACCATTTTGGATAGAGGTAAGTTGTTTTTTCATATTGGCTAAGACGAGTGTGCACCAATAAAAAATTGTTGTGAGACACTCCACTGCAAGACTCGTAGAAACACAAGAGGCTTGATGTAGAGAAGCTTAACCATTTACTCTGGCAATGGTAAAAATAAGGATTCTCAGTGATAGACTCTCTACATTTTTTATAGGAATCTGGGTTCCAATCTTCTCGGTGTTTCTTGGAAAGTAGATGCGTACGTAGTCTTGCACACTAAGGCTACCTCTTGTTCTTCCTATTGATTTGACTCTCTCTCCTCTTCGAGAAAGACCTATGATGAAATAGATATCATCTATTACAATCCTCAGAGGCTTCTAGTCAATAACAAAAGCATCTTCTTCTCGATCCTAGTAGTAGATTAACATTTCAAGAAACCTGGTATTTGCCTTCATATTCAGTATTTTGAAAATTTTCAATAATACGCATCCTCTTAAGGCATCTAGTGCATTTGGATCTTCCATTACTTCATTATCAATCACTCTAGGCTCTCCTTCACACCAAGTAATCGACATTCTGCAAAAAAAAAGTGTTTTGAATCACTAAAAATCGTGTTCCAAATTTTGAATTCACGCACATGCAAGTTTAGTATCCACACAATTGCATATAGGGCTTCTCTATACATGGTTCATATGTGTCCAACCCCCATGTATGCATAGTGAAATTTTCAAACTAAATTCCCATGATCAAATTTTTGACAAAAACATTTAAAAGGCAATAAAACTTATCAAAAACTTAGTTAGAAGGTTACATGGAGGATTGGAGGCTGAATCAATGGATGAATTTGATGGATTAAGCTTTCTTGGTTTTTCTCCATAGCTCCTTCACCCAATTGCTCAAAACACAAATGAAGAATTGTGAGTCAAAAAGTCCTTATATAAGTTGACATATGAAAATTACATTTTCTAAAGAATTATTTTTCTTTTTTATGGGCTTTATGACCTTTTTGGCTTGGAGTGTTGGGATGGGTCATTTTTACACAATACTTTGGAGATTTTTGAGAGATGGTTTCGATTCCATGACTGCAAACCCGTCATGGCAGGTATCATTCTTTCACTAGCATATAGGTTTGGAATATCATTTTCCGCTGCATTTTTCATACTAGCCTCCATACTGCGATACTTTTGCCATAGGGTCAACCCCATCATGCCTTGTTTCTAAAACTATTTTCACTCACTAACTTATAAAATCATGATAAGATGGTAGAACCAACCTTTACATGGGCATATTAGTTAGATCCTCGCTAGCATATGTTGCCCATGCTGCTATATTGTGTAGGCTCGAGAGTCCTCTTTAGTCCCGTCATGACTTGTGCATTGAAGACTCATTCTCTTACTTCTTCATTATTTTTTTGGATTTATACCCTAGATGCTCCTTTGTGTTGAGTTGTATCGTTGCATTGCATGTTGACCATTTTTACCTTTTGGCCTTAAGCCGACTTCACCTAGACTCGTGTTTAAGCCACCTTTTGACCATGTCTTTTGCGAAATCAACCTTGTAGTCACTTAGCCTCTATAACTTGACACCTTCTTACCTATGGAAAGAACATTCCTTTGAGTGTCACTGACCAGTTTCATCACCTTGTATTGAGCAGAGGAATGTTCCCCTCCCAAGAACTAGCACAATTTTATTTGGACACTCGTTCTTTCCATTGTACCATAGGCATTCATTTATTCTTTTTCAGGCTTTCTAAATATGAAAAAAAAAACCAAAAAGAACAGGAACGGGACATTACTTCCATGAATGATGGCAGCTAGAGTCAGTTGTGTCACCCTTGACAAAGCACTCAAAATTAAGTATTTCCTCCATTGGGATGGGCTTTAGTTTGACTTAGGAGAGCCTTAACGTTGTTTTGAGTCAATACTCCTATGGTTGGTTATCTCTTCCAATCATATGGAGAGTTTGTTTGTGCCTCTTGCATGACAAACTTATACAAAGTTATCATATGTTGCCATATTGTCATATTTGAGTTGTGCCTTTGTTCAGGGGAAGTAAACCTGAGTCGGCCCTTCTGCAGTGTCTCTTGAATCATTTTCAGTCATCCATCCCCGATTGTCAAAGTCATGTTCACTATCACATCAGCTATTTGGTCCTTTGCTCATGCTGGTTTGAGAAGGTCTCCATTGACTTCTTGTTGGGGGGTCTTGCTCTTATCGACTATGACAAATTGCTCTAAGAGTAAACCTAGAGCTGCACCCTAGCCCTATTTTCATTATTGATAGGTCACATTATGCTCAGCATCAATCAACATCATGGGTCTTTGACTGAGTGGTTTCCCTTGTGTTCGACGTCAGCTTTCATTATCACACATTGGCATTCATACAGTACCTTGGTTTCCATTTGACCCTATTAGTGGATTCCTCACCTCTGTGTCAACTTTCATTATTGTTTGGTTTAGAGGGTTTCTATAGTGCGCTAGCTACATCTTGTGTACGCTAGAAACATGCTTTGGTTGGGTTTCTACATCTTTCTTCATCTAATTCCTTCCACATTATTGGCCTACAGGTTACACTTGCACTAGATTGATGAAGGATGCCTTAATGCCTTCCTTCCAACAAATTGTTCCCATTGACTTCAACTCATTACTCTGGGAACAACGTCTAGAGTCCATTTGGCAGTACCTTAGGGTTTGTAGTCATCAGTGGCAGACTCCTTCGCTATCGATAGTGGAAAACATCATTGTCTCCTGATTGATGGATTCTTCCAAGTGTTCGACTTTTGATCATTTATTCGCGCTTGTTAGATTGTACTGGGTACCTTGGCTCTCATCATCATTATCAGTGAGTAGTCTCGCGTTTGTTAACGGTATACATCAATGACACCGGTAATCAAACAATTTCTCACATGGTAAACTTCAGATCATTTATTCCCATTGTGTAGAAATGTACAATAGCGGTTGGTGAAGACCTTGGGTTTGCATCAGCATTTGTTGGTTCACTTGCTAGTTCCTCTTGTTTTTGCCAGTGATACCATCCACCTTATATGTTGTATTTCGTTACAACGACATCCTATATGTTGGAACCCGAGTTGCATGTAGTACCATTTGTTCCACTATTTTACTTGGTACTTTTGGATCAGCCTTATGACTTCATTGATTAGCTTTCCACTTCAGCATCATTGATCAGTTCTTTATATGTGATATTGAGACATGTACTACTATGGATATGGTCAGATGATTCATTATGTATTTTCAGTCCTTTTATACTTGTATACATATTGGATCTGCTTTTGTATTTGATATGCATACATGCTTTATTTTCTCTGAGCATGGGTATGCCTGCCTCAGACAACAGCTTTCTTTTTTATCTCTTCCACTGGCTTGGCAGGCTAAATTCTGGTGAACTCCTCTCATTTCTTGGCATGATTCCTTCTATACACTTAATACATTTTGGCCATCATGTACCCCTTCTAACCTCATATTTTATGGGGCATCTATTATAGCACCATTTACCACCCTTGGTAGATTTGATGCTCTATGTTATGGCCTAGGGAAACCCTTCCCTTCTAAACTTGATCCAAATTCTAAACCTTGTACTTTGGTTTTCCTTGTATAAAAGTGTGTACACGTGTTTCAATCTATACCCAACCCTTGTATATGTGTTAAAACATAAAATATATAATCTCCTTAAAATCAAGTGAAGTTTACGGGTTTTACCTATTACTCATCTATTGTAGCTCGTGGCACAATTGTTTGCCAACTGAAAACCTAATTTGGAGAAGTATGAATATACCTCAATGGGAAGGCCTAAGGAGGAGGAAAATATTAGATATTGATATTATAATTGATTACATCCCTGGTCAATTTTGAAGAAACACTTGTGCCTTCTGCACTCCTAATTCATAGGAAACCTATGTTTCCTTCTTGAGATGTCCTTCATCCCTTTATGACATCCTTGTATATACCTATGGAGGAGGATCGTTGAGGCCTGGGCGTGACAGATCCGGAGGACATTTCACTTGGAGCCAGCGGATGACTCAAGTTGTAGTTCTTCTGTACTTTCTTTAATTTACATCAATAAATAGGTGTTTCTCTATTCCTGATATTTAAGGTCTTATTGCATTAATCTATGTTATGATTTGCTTACGAATCTTACGCTGATGTTTATTTTCTTACATGCTTATATGACCTAACATCTATATCATGAACATGCTTTCTATTAATATTGTTGTATATCTTTGCTTGAATGAGTTGTAGGTTCTAAAGCATTGGAAGAAGAAGAGGGTTTGGACCCTATCGTAGCAGCTACAACCACCCTCCAAAATTTTTCCTTAGCCTATTTTGGAGCCTCCTTACCAACCTTCGCAACATCTTGCCTTGCTCAAGTCCTCAGGCTTTAGTGTCTTTCTTGCTCAATGTTAGCCTATCGATCATAGTTTGATCTTTTCCCTTCACAAGATACTCACCCAAACTTGCTCTAGCTACAGGCTGAGCAGCTTCCCAGTAAAATTCACGCATTCCTAGATCGAAACCAGCGTTTCCCTCCAGGAATTGTGCAATTTCCTCTAACAGTCTGCTGGGCTTCAAGATTGCGTAATCTTATGAGCCAACCGTCCCGGCAAGATTTGTGCAATTTTTCCCATCGATAGTCAACTCAGCCCGGGATTTGTGCAAATCTGGGCAACAGTCAGCTGTTGGGCCCAGAAATTGCACAATATGCTTCGGCAATCAGCCCAACTTACAGTCAGAAATACGCATTTTTCTCCAGCAGTCGAGCAGTTGCTTGCATGTGCAGTTGAGTTGACTAGTTCCCTCCGGGACCGAGCAAAATAGACTTGCATGCATAAGCTACTTCTCCCAAGGCAACATGCAAAGGCATCCCTTGTTTCAGGGATCTATGTTTAGAAGTTGGAGGTTACATGCAAGGAGTAATTCCAAAAGCTCCCTCCAAGTGTCGCTTCCCCTAGATTTGTGGCATATGTGTCATAACCTCGATGTTATCAAAACTCATCAACCAGATGTTGCAGAGCTCATTCCTTACATCAACCTTTTATCTCTAACATCCCACATCACATCTAGGAGAAGTTGGCACATTCAGATCAGTTTTTTTGGGGTAAGCTCGCTTCCCATGCCTTGTGATACATTTCTCTCGCTTTTTGGGTATTCACTTGTATAAGTATTTTTTGCTTGATTTCTTTGAACACCTGTTGTTGTTTACATATATTCTAGCTTGTCCTAGCTCTGTTTCAATTTTCGTTGCTATCTCACTATTGTCACATGCATGAAACTTCTTTGCACGAACGTTTTACCAACCGGTGAACGTCCTCACCCACATTCATGTTGATCTATTTGCTCAATCTTCCATTCATGATTTGCATGCATTGTTTATCACTTCTTCTATCACTTAACACCATGCATTTCATTGACTAACTTGCTTTCAGTTGCCTGTTGGCGAATCGGGCCAACCTTGGCCCGATCTCTACCTTCACCAAGGCTACATTGCGCAATCTAGAGAAGGAAGGCTCACCTTCCTCTCCATATTTGTGCATTATAGCCCAGCACTAGCCTCCTAGACTAAATTGCGCATTTCTGGAGGTCAGTGGCTACTTGGCCCAAAAATTTACGCAAATCTGCCCCTGGGCCAGCAGTCCTTCCCAGCTAGGATTGCTCATTGCGAAATCCTAATAGCCAACTTCCCGACTAGACTATGCGTTGTGTAATTCTAGCAGTTAGTGAGTCTCCTAGCAGCTCAGATTATACCTTGTGCAATCTTGGCAGTCAGTCTCCCGACCTCCCGGTCAAAATTGTGCAACCTTCATGATCATTCACCCAGGTATGTTGTAATTCAGTTCTCATGTTCATTTAGGTTTTTGACTGACATATTTATTGCTATGAGTGTTTCCATGTCTCCAAGTATCACAGGTTTTTGTTTTCCTCTCAATAGTACAGGTACAATAGTTTCCAAGAGAGCAGAGATGAAGACACCATTCATATCATGCTTGGGGATGCAGTCGAATAAGTGTCCATGGGCTTACCTACTCACGAAGACATCAAGTTGTTCGTGGACAAGGATATCGAGCAGCAGCATCACAGTGAGTGGCATCATGAACAGTAGCTGAAGGCAGCATACCGAATGAAGTGAATGTAGCGAACGCAAGAGGAAGGTTGTGGACAACATAGAGGTAGAGCAAAGATACAAGATCAAGAAGATCCACTGATAGTGAAAGAAACTTTGGAGAGTCTAGCTATGAAGTGACGGCGCGACATGAAGATTGTGCGAAGGTAGAAGATGGAACAAAAAAGGAGATGCATGTGTTGTAGTAGCAACTCAGGAAGAACATGAAGCTGCACAGACAAACCAATGAGTTGTAGCAGGAATATTAATAACAGTGGGTGAAACATGCACTCACGGATGAAACTGCACCAATACAACTTAAGGATCCATCCCAGCAGCTGACACAGGGAAAACATGGTGAGCAGTGTTTTTGATCGCATGCAAAGGATCCAGTGCCATGAATTTCATTGAGAGCATGCATGTAATCCAACCCATTCAACACACTCACACAGGAGAAGAAAAGAATCAAGTCCAACTGGGGCTGAACATACACTTCGGCAAGTTGATGCTCATGACTACCAACACACACTTGAAGATCAGCACGGACACTATGCATCAGTGTGTTGATGGTTCAATTGTACCCAAGAAGACCATGTGCATGTTAGCAAACGAGTTGGAGGAAGGGGTCGAACCAATGCATCGGTTGCAATGGAGGTAAGAGTTCGCTTTAGTAAGATGTCACCATGAAGTGCATGCACACCATCATGGACAACCAAGCTTGGCATCAGCTCACCAACTTCACCATCACAAGCATGTCAAAGAGTTGGTCTCACCACAGTGGACCAAGTGTCAATGATGTCTTGTAAGGCTTGCTCAAGCCATGATGTCTCACATGAGTACATGTGCATTGTAATGTTGAGTCATGTCAAGGTAAGTCGAGTGTCAACAGTTAGATGTAATAGTCATAGAGTAGCTGAAGAGTCATGAGGGTAGTTGAACTGTCACAAAAGTGGATTTCAAGGGTCACCCCACCATTTACTATAAATAGTACCTCATCACTCATTGTATAGGCTTTTGGTCAGCCAAGATTCTACTAAGACTATCTTGAAGAAGACTTGGACAGTATTGTAATGAGCCTTGGTTTCTCCACTGCATGGAGCTAGTACATCTCTTTGGAGGAGCAAGCAGATGTTTTTGTAACATTCTACTGATAGGGCTAGCAAGTTTACGTAGTGTGTTGTATGATTGTGACTTACACTTATTTATATAATAGAATCCAACACATTTTCATGCATATGTTGTTATCGTAGTTGGACTGCTTCGGTTTCCTTAATGATATATGTTGTTTGACTTACGTACTTCTGTATGAACTAATTCACATGCAATTATATGAATCTTGGTATTAATGTGTTGCATATGTTTTTAATGTTTTCACCGTCCATGTTGATTGCTCTGTCGGACACCAGACAGACCTTTCTCTGAACCTTGTTATATCAACCATCACACTCGTCTCGAACTGATCCGTGAGTGTTGTTCGTGTGATCTTACCTTGTATGTTGGGACTATTGCATCTGTGTCAACTGCTCTGTTGGAAGTTGTGCATGTCCTTTTTGTTGTGTGTTCCTAGCTGAGTTAGGACTGATCCCTTTCAACCTAGAACTCACCTTCACTTTCCTCCCCCTTTGAAGTATTGGAACCTCTCATAATCATTCCTTGACTCACTACATTAGTCACACCCTTGCTACTGACAAAGTTATCTTACTTGCCTATGTGCAACATCGCAGTCAAGGCATTACCTTACGACCCATTGTTGGGACTCCTACACCAAATAGTCTTAGTTCTAATTGGGACTTCTTACCGGGGAGATCCTCTTGACATGTTGACAGGTCCACACTGTCAACATTTCTGGTGCTAGAAGGATGGCCTTATGAAAATCAGTGTCCTCTCATCCAATTTTGAACCTTTACATATCTTCCATGGAGTCTTACATTATTCTTCCCCCAAGGTGTTCTTTGAATCATGAAGATGTCTCCATCTCAGGGAGGCTTTTCAATCTCTTGTCCACTCACACGTATGATGGTGAAGGTGAAGTGGCCTAGCCTGAGCACTTACATAACTTACTTTCCATGATTTATGAGGAAGATGAGTTTACTGACAAACAGGTCAGTCTGCTTCTTGCATTCACACTTTGTGAATCCCCATTTTGTTGGATGCTTAGCCTACCGGCTGACACCGTGCACTCATGTGAGGACTTTTGTGATCTTATTGAAGACATGTTCCATCGTTTTGATCTAGATCATCTTGACCCGAAACTGTTACAACAATGGAGGGCTCCGCATGAATCCATTATCGATTTGTTGGAGTGCTTCCGTGACTTACAGTTTCAAGCTCCAAGGAGCCAGATGAAGTTCGCTTATCTCTGGGACTAGTTTGATTATTGTCTTAAGAAATATTCTCGTCCCAAGAGGAATCTTGACATCAAGCCTTGCTCAACCTTATTGGTTGATGGAACTGTGCAATCCCATGTGGGAGCAGGCACTGTCTCAACGAACTGTCTGCCTCCCTTTCATTCAATAATTCCACCATTTCCCAGTGATGTTGAGGATCATGTTCACACATCTATTCATTCTCCACACCCTCCCAACATCACTCCACTCAATTTTCACACAGAGTTGGTTGTCAGTCCTTCGAGTTCCCATCTACATTCCTTTTTTCGACCTCTGTCTTCACACTCATGTGTTCCTCCGGATGATGTTGTCTTGTGTTTGTCCATTCCAGACTCTTCACTTGCTATGAATGAGGAACATCCCACTGATGGAGTTGGTGTTGCACAACCAACATGTGTTGTCATTCATGAAGAGTATGAGTGGGAGATTGAACATCAACACTCGGTGAAGGATGGTTCCCTTCCATCTGAGCCCCCTCTATTCTTTCCTAGCTTCTTTGGTGAACCTGCCGTCCATGATTTTACATGTGTGTCTTCATCCATGGATGCACCCATTTTTGATCACCCACAGGACTCACCGGATGCTAGTCCATCATTCAACAATGAAGAGGATAAGTTATTCATGGAAGATCCACTTGATCCTTCATTTGTCTTTTCTGGAAACACAGAGGAGGAGGAGTTCACTTTTCATCTACCCATCTATTTTATTCATCTGATCATGGGGATGTCAAAGAATTCATTTATTTTCCTGATCGTGGCAGTCATGATCCATTTTCTTCTATTTTTTATCACAATCATGAATATATCGTAGTTGATCCTTTGAAGCCACCGGTTTATGATGATCTACCTAATGATGAAGTTGAGACACCCAAGGTTGTCGAAGCACTTCAGCTTGAGCTGATGGTTATGTTAGGTCCTCACTCTCTTGGGGTTAGTCTCACTTCCAATCATGAAACTGTTCAATCACCTAAGGCTCCTAAGCACTCATCAATATGAATTGAAGATCCATCTCACACACAGATTACACTTCCTTCACTTGAATTGCATGATACCATTGCTCATGCATTGGAGGAGTCTTACATTGCAAGCACTCGTGCACGACGCAAGTTATTTTTGTTTCTTTAGTTTTCTTGCATGTCTCAGTCAAGAGTGTGATTTTGCTTCAAAGTTGCATGTAGTGTCACACAGCACCATGATAATTCCACGAACTTCCCATCATGCACATGCACGCACTTATGTCCCATGGGCACTTTGAAACATGAAGTGTGGCTATCTTCACTGTCATATATTTCTTATCTGTTGGTCCGCACATCTGCATTACTCACGGACCAAGCCTTTACTCACATGGGTCTACCAATGCGCTGGTGGCTGCATTGGAAGTATCATTTCACGTGATCAAGCCCATGCACTATTAGCATAGGAGTAGGAGTAGTGTTTGCTTTCAGTTGTTTACTTGCATGCTTGTTTACTTTCATGCTTTGCTTGCTTGTTTGTGTGCTTGCTTGTTTTCTTATTTGTTTTGCTTTCACTTTTACTTCTGCTCTTGCTTTTATTTGTTGTTTGTTTCATTCGTTCGTAGGTTAGTTCACATGAAACCATGTGTGACTCATAAAACAAGTTGGGTAAAGTACAAGAGGGTTTTTATAGCTATCACTACTTGGTTATCTGTCATCTTGCCTCTGTATGATGAACTTGTTAATCTTATTCCATGATACGTCGAAGCAAAATATGTACCCTTCAAAGTGAACCTTGGTTTAAAGACAATGCTTTCGCGCTAACTAGTGTCACCTTCTCTAGTCAATTGTTTTTGGGTTAACCCTTGTCAGCTCAGTCAAGTAGAGTAAGGTGAGGGGGAAAACCTTAACAGGCACGTCAGAGATATAATAAACTACTTCTCTGTTGGAACAACCTCCTTTACTCTCAATAAGTTTGGACCCCTCTTCCACCTCTGAAATTAATAAGTGTTATGCACAGTGAAAATAATAAATATAAAAATACAAAAAAATCAAAATGAAAAATGAATAAGGCGAAAGAAGAGAAAGGATTCCTACGTAGGGAGTTGATGCAAGTAACTTCATCAGGGTACTGACCAGGCTCACTGGAAGCGGAGCCATGCTTACGTTCCTATGTGACTCCACAGGGGTACTGTTGAGGCCTGTTGGCAGTGGAGCAACACCAGAGATGAAACTAAGATTCTGACTCTTACACTGCTTGTGCACCTATATACCCCTCAACCCCAATCGAAACAACTGTGTTGCCTTGGCTTGGAATGTGTGTCAATTGACCAAGAGTCTGACAGATGCTACATCTTACATCAAGCTAGTGTGAAGCCAACATGAGCTAAGAATTGAACAATACTTCCGGAGGTGTTAGACTCGTTTTCATGAACAAGGTCCAATCTGAGAGCTATAGTTTTGCCAATGTGTCGCCAAGTGTTGTAGCGACTACAACCACCCTCCAAAATTTTTCCTTAGCCTGTTTTGATGCCTCCCCACCAACCTTCATATCATTTTCCCTTGCTTCATCAAGTCCTCAAGCTTTAGTGTCTTTCTTGCTCAATGGCAGTATGTCGATCACAGTTTGATATTTTCCCTTCATAGGCTGCTCACCTGGACTTGGTCCAGTTGCAGGCTGAGCATCTTCCCAGTGAAATTTGTGCATTCCTGGAGGGAAACCAACCTTTCCCTCTAGGAATTGTGCAATTCCCTCTGACAGCCTGTTGGGCTCCAGGATTGAAAAATCCTCCCAGCCAACCCTCCCAGCAAGATTTGCACAATTTTTCCCATCAACAGGTAGTTCAGCTCAAGATTTGTGCAAATCTGGGAAACAGTCAGTTGCTGGGCCCAGAAATTGCACAATCCTCTTGGGTAGTCAGCGCAACTTACAGTCATAAATGTGCATTTTTCTCCAACAGTCGAGCAGTCGCTTGTATGTGTAGCTGAGTTGAACGGTTCCCTCCGGGACCAAGAAAAATAGACTTGCATGCATAGGTTGCTTCTCCCAAGGTAGCATGCAAAGGCATCCCTTGTTTCAGGGATCTATGTTTAGTAGTTGGAGGTTACATGCAAGAAGTAATTTTGAAACCTCCCTCCAAGTGTCGCTTCCCCTAGATTTGTGTCATGCATGTCATAACCTCGATGTTATCAATACTCATCAACCGGACACTGCAGAGCTCATTCCTCACATCAACCTTGTAGCTCTAACATCCCACATCACATCTAGGAGTAGTCAGCACATTCAACACAGCTGTTTTGGGGTAAGCTCTCTTCCCATGCCTTGTGCTGCATTTCTGTCACTTTTTGGGTTTTCTCTTGTATGAGTATTGTTTGCTTGATTTCTTTGAATTCCTACTGTCGTTTACATATATTATAGCTTTTCCTAGATCTGTTTCAATTTTCGTTGCTATCTCACTATTGTCGCATGCATGAAACTAATTTGCACAGACGTTCACCCAAACGGTGAATGGCCTCACCCACATGCATGTTGATATGTTTTTTCAATCTTCCGTTTATGATTTTCATGCATTGTTTATCACTTCTACTATCACTTAGTTTCGTCATGTGTTTCACCAACTAACTTACTTTCAGTTGCCCGTCGGCGAGTCGGGCCAACCTTGGCCAAGTCTTTGCCTTCACTAAAGCTGTATTGTGCATTCTGGAGAAGGAAGGCTCAACTTCCTCTCTATATTTGCACATTCTAGCCCAGCACTAGCCTCCTAGACTAAATTACTCATTTCTAGAGGTCAATGGCTACTTGGCCCAAAAATTTGCACAAATACACCCCTGGGCCAATAATCCCTCCCAATTGGGATTGTTCATTACGCAATCCCAACAACCAACTGCCCGAATGGACTGTGCATTGCATAGTTCCAGCAGTCAGTGAGTCTCCTAGTAGCCTGGACTATGCCTTGTGTAGTCTTGGTAGTCGGTCTTCTGACCTCCCAGCTAAAATTGTGCAACCTTCATGATCATTCACCCAGGTATGTTGCAAGTTAGTTATCATGTTTATTTTGGTTTTCGACTGACAGATTTCTTGCTATGAGTGTTGCCATGTCTCTAAGTATCACAAGTGTTCATCTGCCTCTCAACAGTACAAGTAGAATGGTTTCCAAGAGAGTAGAGACAAAGACATCGTTTAGAGCACGCTTGGGGATGCAGTTGATCAAGTTTCCATGGGCTTACATATTCATGAAGACATCAAGTTGTTCGTGGACAAGGAAATCAACCAGTAGTATCATGAACAGTAGCTGAAGGCAGCGTACCAAATGAAGAAAATGCAATGAATGCAAGAGGAAGGTTGTGGACAACATAGGGGCAGAGAATAGTTGCAAGATCAAGCAAATCCATTGATAATGAAAGCAACTTTGGAGACTTGGGCTATGAAGTGACATCGCAACATGAAGACTGCATGAAGGCAGAAGATGGAATAAAGAAGGAGTTGCATGTGTTGAATAAGCAACTCAGGAAGAACATGAAGCTGCACAGATAGACCAATGAGTTTTAGCAAGAACATGAACAGTAATGGGTGCAACATGCACTCACGAATGAAACTGCGCCAGTACAAGTTAAGGATCCATCCTAGCAACTGACACAGGGCAAGCATGTTGAGCAGTGTTGTTGATCACATGCAAAGGATCCAGTAGCATGCATGTCATTGAGCGCATGCATGCAATCCAACCCATTTAGCACACTCACCAAGGTGAAGACAAGAAGCAAGTCCAACTAGGGATGAACATGCACTTAGGCAAGTTGATGCGCATGACTACCAACACACACTTGAAGATCAACATGGGCACTATTCATCAGCGTGTTTCCAGTTCAACCATACCCAAGAAGACCATGCACATGTTAGCAAATGAGTTGGATGAAGGGGTCGAACCAATGCACTAGTTGCAACAGAGGCAAGAGTTCGCTTTAGCAAGATGTCACCATGAGGTGCATGCACACCATCACGGACAACCAAGCTTGGCATCAGCTCACCAGCTTCACCATCACAAGCATGTCAAAGAGTTGGCCTCACCACAGTGTACCAAGTATTATTGATGTCTTGCAAGGCTTGCTCAAGCCATGATGTCTCACATGAGTACATGTGCATTGTAATGTTGAGTCATGTCAAGTGTAAGTCGAGTGTCAATAGTTGGATGTAATAATCATAGAGTAGGTGAAGAGTCATGAGGGTAGTTGAAATGTCACAAAGGGGAATGTCAAGTGTCACCCCACCCTTTGTTATAAATAGTCCCTCATAACTCATTGTATAGGCTTTTTGTCAGCCAAGCTTCTACTAAGACTATCTTGAAGCAGACTTGGACAGTATTGTAATGCGCCTTAGCTTCTCCACTGCACGGAGCTAGTACATCTCTTTGGAGGAGCAAGTAGTTGTGGCTGTAAAATTCTACTGATAGGGCTAGCAGATTTACGTGGTGTATTGTATGATTGTGACTTACACTTATTTATGTAATAAAATTCGGAACATATATGTTGTTATTGTAGTTGGACAGATCTGGTTGCCTTAATGTTATATTTTGTTTAACTTACACACTTGTGTATGAACTGATTCACATGCAATTATATGAATGTTGTTGTTTATATGTTGCATATGTTATTAATGTTGTCACTATCCATGTTGATTGCTCTATCGGACACCAGATAGACCTTTCTTTGAACCTTGTTTTATCAACCATCACACTTGTCTCGGACTGATCCATGAGTGTTGTTCATGTTATCTTACCTTGTATGTTGGGACTGCTTTATATGTGTCGATTGCTCTACCAGAAGTTGTGCATGTATTTTGTGTTGTGTGTCCCTAGCCAAGTTGGGACTGATCCCTTTCAGCCTATAACTCACCTTCACTTTCCTCCCCCTTTGAAGTGTTGGAACCTCTCATACTCATTCCTTAACTCACTACATCAGTCACACCCTTGCTATTGACAGAGTTATCTTACTTGCCTCTGTGCGACATCGCGTTCAAGGAATTACCTTACGACCCACTGTTGGGACTCCTACACCAAACAATCTGAGGTCTAATTGAGACTTCTTACCAGGGAGATTCCCTTGACATGACCCTATGGGAATGACCTCAAACGTAGGACCTCCGAGTAATACCTCTTCTTCCTACTTCAGTAGTTTAAGTATTAGGACTACCTGTTTGCATGCCTCTTTATGTTGTAAGACCTCCACTTTGTTGGGGTTCTCAACCCAAGACCCTAGGGTGAATTTACCTATAACAAGTTCCCCACACCACGTTTCCCATCTGATGCATAGGGAGATTCTATATATTCTACCACCTTGCTAGCCATCTGATATCTTTCCTGCAAGGCATACTATGTCAGCTAAACAAAATCACAATAAACCAACATACCTTAACATAATTTGGGGAGAATACTTTATCTATAAAATCATCAAATCAATGTGATACATGTATAACATAATCATAACAACATATAGACGTAATCGAATAAGTGTATCAACACATAAACATCATTCTAGTTAGGGTCCAGTCATCAATTCAAGGCCATATCAACAATGAATGTTATGACCTCATGCATGATAACAACCATTACTCCATTGTACGCATTGCCACATGCAACCATCAACATGCATAAGCAATCACAGTTATCTACACATATGTATGAACGCATGTATTCGAGCATACGTGATCAATTCTTGTAATCAACCTACAAGACTGATACATGTAATCAAAATATTCAAGAATGCACCTGACATACAAGGAAGTATTCAAGAAACATCTAATCAACATGTAACATATAACCAAATGTGACCATTCATATACTTCTGACAATGCATCCAACAAAATCACTTCAAGTTCCTCATGACAACCTTACTATAATCATGATCAACATGATGCAATGCAACAAGCACGTGGAATGCAAGTGCAAGAGACACAAATGCAACTGACATGTGTGCATGACTAACACTTTCACCTAAGAAGAGAGCAACCATGCTATGATACCAATTTGTAACACCCCCTCCACCCAGGTCCACCCAAATAGCCAACCAGTCGGGCAAACATGTGATGAGAGAGGTTACTATAAGGGATTCAATCTCCTTGGAGACCTTAAGGAAATGGAATCAATGGAACTCATCAAACAAACCCATCCACATCAGTAATTACACCCCCAAGATACATGTCAGCCACTTAGACATCCTATCCCTGAGTCCCGCTGATTATTTAAACATTTTAACCCAAAGTTTCTCTCATGTTATAGGCAAGACAGTGACTAGAAACTCAAATTCGCTCTCTTAGGCCTTTGTGCCAGCAACTGTGGACTTTTCTTAGAATACGTGCTAGAGACCCCGATATTTGAGCCACTTTTCTAGCCTAGAATCCTGACCTATGCCCAAAACTTGCTACAACCTTCAGAATCCATCAAAGACATGATAACAATGCTGATAAATAAAAATTAAACCTCGGGACTAGGCTTGAGCATCCCCAACCAAGACCGAAATTTTTTCAAACACTTTGCACCAATGCAACCTACGGGTCTAGGATACAAGATAGAGCATAACTCAAAGAACTTATGAAACATAACCAGAAGGATCACCTCCTTCTCCATTGAACTATTATATCATCAATGAGGTCTTGCATCCATCCATTTAATAATTACAAGTAAATACATGAAATAACCATGACATGAACCAATCATTTAACCATGCTTATAACCAGCATAAAACCATATAAATATCAGAGATATGACAGCCATTAAATCCACATATAAACAAGTGCAAAAGTAAGAGAACTTAACTTTTATTAATCATGGGAAAATCTAACCAGGTTTGGGACTTCCATGTTGTCAGGCCAGGAGTAACTCCAGACTTGGCAGAAAAACTGATTCATTTATTCCATTAGGTAGCTATTTGTTATATACATGAATGTGACCGCTCAGTTCATCCTCTTGATGACTGTTCACATTCAAATTCACCCAATCGTAGAGGATTAGGTGTCAACATTCCCCCCCTTAATCTGAAGGGATGTTGGTGAGTCCAAGCATCGTTCTGAATCTTTCAAGCTTTTCTCTTCCAAGCGCTTTGGTGAAGATGTCTGCAATTTGCTCATTTGTGGAACAATGGCAGAGATGTATTGTTTTGGCCTCAACATGATGTCGGATCAGATGATATTTAGTATTGATGTGCTTTGTACGATCATGGAACTTTGGGTTCTTGGCCAACTTTATTGCAGAGGTGTTGTCAATCATGAGTGGAGTTGATTGTACTTGTTTTACCTGCAAATCTTCAAGAATTTTCCTGACCCACACAATTTCTTTCGTTGCTTCAGCTGCTGCCACGTATTCTACTTCTATTGTGGAATCTGCTGGAACTGATTGTTTGCGTGATCTCCAAGAGACAACTCTTGATCCAAGACTCATAGCATATCCTGAAGTAGATACACTAGTTTCTTTGTCTCCATCGAAGTCTGAATCAGAGTATCCAATCAAGCTGAATTCGTCCACCTGTGTATACTTGATTCCAAGGTCTTGAGTTCCCTTCAAGTACCTTAGAACGCTTTTTGCAGCAGACCAATGTCCCTCACAAGGCTTTTGCATAAACCTGGAGAGGGTTCCAACAACAAATGAAATGTCTGGTCTGGTAGTAGTGAGGTAGATGAGACTTCCTACAAGATGTCTATACATTGTTGCATCCTCAAATTCCTTTCCTTCAATAGATGTGAGCTTTAAGTTTTGTTCCATTGGAGTAGAAGAGGATTGCACTCTGTCATGCCAAACTTGTTCAACAAATCTCCAATGTATTTCTTTTGAGAAAAAAATATGGATTTTGGATGTTGGGTTACTTCAATGCCAAGATAGTAATGAACATAGCCCAAATTAGTCATTTCAAAGATTTTTCCTAATTCTTTCTTTATGGATGCAATATAGCTTTCATTGTTCCCTGTCATTAAAAGATCATCTACATATACCACAAGATATACAACTGTTTTTCCAACTTTCTTGACAAATAAAGTTGCATCATCAAGATCAAATGATTGAAGTTGAGTTTCAGAAGATGCTCAGTTAGCTTTTCATACCAGGCTCGTGGTGCTTGTTTGAGGCCATACAAGGACTTCACAAGTTTGCATACTTTATGTTCATGTCCTTTCACAGCAAATCCTTCAGGCTGGGACATAAAAACATTTTCTTTTAGATCTCCATTCAAGAAGCAGTTTTTACATCCATTTGATGGACTTTCCAACCGTTCTGAGCTGCCAGTGCAAAGAGTGTCCGGATGGTGGCCCATTTTGCTGTGGGAGCAAAAGTTTCCTCATAATCGACCCCTTCCTTCTGTGCAAAACCTTTTTCCACAAGCCTAGCTTTGTTCTTGTCAAGTGAGCCATCAGCTTTGTACTTGTTCTTGTAGACCCACTTGCAGCCAATTGGTTTGTTCCAAATGGAGGATCAACCAGCTTCCAAGTGCCATTCTTTATGAGGGCATCATACTCCTTTTGCATTGCTTCTTTCCATTCATCATGAGAAGCAGCTTCTTTAAAGGAAGTTGGTTCAAAATCTGTAGACAAGTTCAATTCACAATCATAAGAAACATCCATATCAATAGGTGAATTAGAGTCATCTACATAACCTCCATTTTGTCGATTTGTATTTCTGGTTCCTGTTTTTCCAATTTCATCAGGATGAACACTTTCAAGTGTCTTTGTCAGCCACTTTGGGGGACCTTTCTGAGATGGTCCAGGCTGCTCTGATGATTGAGTTGGGAGTGAATCAAGATTGAGTCTCCCAATTCTATCAATTACATCACTTAAAGCATCATCCGTTGTTGGAGTTTCAGTCGGGGGAGAGTATTCTTCAGAAGAAGATTCCACATGTTGATCTAGTATAGGAATCCCCCCTTCGAGATGTGGAATCTGATTTTCAAATTCTTGAAATGATTTCGTTTTTGCGAATCTATCCAAGCGATCAAGTTGCCGCTCAACAACATTGTCAGATTTGGATGATTCAAGAAAAATTACATCTCTAAATATAACAAACTTTTTATTTTCTTCATCATAAAGGCAGTATGTTTTGGAGGTGTTTGAATACCCCAGGAAGATACACTTACGACTTCTAGCACCAAGTTTGTTTCTATGTACCTTCGGTATCAAAGCATAACAGGTGGAACCAAAAATCCTAAGATGTTTTACCGAAGGAACATGTCCATACCACAATTCATAAGGAGTCTTGTTTCTTATAGCACTAGATGGACATATATTCTTTATATATGCAGCACATATAACATCATCAGCCCAAAACATTATCTTTACATTTTTGAAAAAAAGCATGGATTGTACCATATTCAGGATTGTTCTATTCATTCTTTCAGCTACACCATTCTGTTGGGGATTATAAGGCACAGTTGTTTGATGTTTAATCCCATGTTGGTGAAGATAGTGTTCAAATTCATTTGATGTATATTCTTTTCCATTATCAGTGCGAATAGACCCAATATGAGATTGTGCATCATTTTCAATCCATTTATGAAAATTCTTGAATGTTAGGAAAGCATCAGATTTGTTCTTCAATAAATAAACCCAACACATTCTGGGGTAGTCATCAATAAATGTCATGATATATTTATTTCCATTTGTAGAAGGAACAGGCATTGGACCACATAAATCAGAATGAATAAGTTCAAGCTTCCTATGTGCTCTTGAATGTGAGTCATGAAAGGACTGTTTGCTATGCTTTCCTAGAATGCAAGCATCACATTGCTTAAGTTTTCTAGGAACTGTAGGCAAACCAGCAACACCATTTTTCTTCAATAAACGAAGACTGTCATAGTTTAAATGTCCAAATATAGCATGCCA